>PVKB01001300.1:0-207884 GCA_004027205.1 Ctenodactylus gundi
TAGTCCAAATAAGGAAGCTCAGTTTATGTGGTTCCTAGTGTCTGGAAAGATTTTAGGAAAGAGGGTTTTTATTGAATTGCCCACTCCTCTGGTCACCATATGGATAGGACATGAAGTCAGCTGTCCAATACCAAGAACTGCTTTTATGGGCACGAGGAATCATGGATCTTGATGGTCCCTTAAACAGTTGAAAAAACTTGGGACTCTCTCACATATCTGGTCCCAGCAGAAAACTTCCTGTTTAGCTACATATTTTGTCTCGTTAGTTTCCAGCTTGGGTCTACCCTAATTTCCTCTCTCACTAATTGCATTTTAAGGTCTGAAGGGTGATAATAGTGACTCATGCGCTTGATCCCTTCCCACCAAGGACTTGTTTTGTTCTTACATTTTGTCCAGGGGCCCTTATCTGGGAATGAAAATACAGGGATATAGTGTACAGGAAACGTGCCAAGGATTTAAAAAAAAGAGTCTAGGTAACAGGCTATAAGATTGAGCAGCTTTCATGAGAACAGTAAAGAAAACAATTTCCCTCAGTGCTTGCCATAGAAAGGAAGATAAAGGAACTGGAAGGCGGATAAAAGTATCCAAAAACATAAAAGATGACTTGATGGGAAATGCGGGTGTGACCACTGAAGGGGCAGTGGGTGGAAAAAGTCATGCTATAAAAAAAAATAATAAACTATGGAAAAAGAAAGGAGCAATAGTCATGGAAAAAAGTGAGATCACATAAAAACTTTCAAGAGTAGCCTGGAAAAATTAAAGCTTTACAAGTTTAACTTGAGGACTCTATTCTTACCACCTGTGGGTAGTAATTGGCATTGGCTGACTAGAGGTTTGTTTTGCCTTCTTGGCAGGAGTTGAATTGTTATGTTAATATTCCACTGGCTAAGTGTTAAGTGCCGAGTTTGAATAGAAAGAGTTTTGCAGAAGGGAAAATTCCCAGCTGCAGGTTCAGTTTTCAAGCATTGAGCTGTTTACAGTCTTAGAGTTCACACTCAAGTTCAAAGAAATAATTAGTATCATGGCAGATATTTCTAGCGTTTTGTGAAACAACTAGAAACTCTCCCATAGATGGTTTATAGACAGAAATATGCATGCTAGGATTTGGACCCAGGATCTCGTGTAGGGTAAATAATAGGCTTCTTCTGCAACTCACCATCATTGCCCTCCCCTCAAGTGCCCAGATCTTTACATTTATCTGTCGTGTCTTTTCCATTAACATTGGCTTCTCCTTAAAGGTCATGACACGGAATTGGCTCTTAAAATGTTATAATTGTCCTTGAATAGTATGATCTCCAAACCTTTAGGTACTCAGGATAAATTCAGTGCACTATTTAAATAGATTTTTTTAAGTTTAAAAGTTATTGAGTCATCTTTTGGGATTTTTTTTTTTTTTTAGAAAGCAGCATCTCTCTATAATATGCAGACCTCTTGCTAAAATGACCTTCCTTGTAATCTGTTGCCTCGTGGGGTAGACAATTTTAGTGTTGGTGCTGGATGAAACCTAAAGATTGAGCTAATTTACAATTCATGATTTACTCATGACCCTTAAAAGTCAGTGTTCACAATTACAAAAATAGATTGCTTTTTAATTGCAAGTGAGCCTGTTCTTGCAAATCACACCTTCTCCAGCTGCTCACCTCTGGTTGCACCTTCCTGATGTTGTCACTTTCCTACCATCTGTCTCCATATCTCGCTTTCCCTCTTATATGCACAGATTTTCAAAAAACATGCAATGTGTCTTTTTCATGCTGTCTTTCATAGCAGTGGCAAAGGCAGTTGGTTAAAATTAAGTCCAGGTGATAACCACTAGTTTTATAAGTCTAATAAAGAAAATCTCTGTAAATAGTGTTAAAGATTGTGACTTAGAGATTCTAATTGAACCATTTATTTCCAGTCCCAAATTAAGGAACTAGAGCTAGCCAAACGTTGCAAGTCACCCAGATATAATTTGGGCACTCACTTCAAATTCTAGAATATTCTGTGAGCCTCATTTCAGAGTAGGAGATCATAACCAAATAGAATCTAATTCAGAGATTTCTAAACTGGGTTTCCATGAAACATTGATTTCCACAACAGGAACTAGGGTTTAACATTATAAAAACTGGAAAATAGCAAATTTCTTTCATTAAAACAAGTTCTCACTTCACACCTAATCATCTCTACTGTATAATATAGTACTTTTGGGATAATTGATAAAATGCCACTTAACTTCAATCCACACCCCAGTGACAGTTAGTTAACATTTGAAGGTATCCTCTTCAGAAATCTGTACACCTAGAGAGATTAATTAGCGTGTTGAATTCCCTAATCAGCCACCAGATTACAGAGATGGTTAAAGGCAAAATCTTGCAATATCACTATTTTTACTCGCCCCAGAGGTGTAATAATTAGCATAAATTGTATTAAGGAGAATTTTAAACTGAAGATAAAGATAGTGTTCAAGAAATATGCTAGGATGTAAAGATTTGTATCAGCTTTTCTGCCCCTGTAGGTGGACCAGACAAGGTTTGTCCAATAAAAGAAAGCATTCTAGATAATTCAAACAGGAAGAGACAGAGCCCAGGGTCTTAAGTTATACAGACAGACCTCCAGGGTGATCTGGGAAAGGAAGGTCAGAGAATCTGCTTTGAAGAATTCAGGAAATCAGAAGTGGAGGGGTCAATAAAAGCCGATGATGTGTCCTCAGTGAGCTGTGAAGAAAGGACCCTGGAGGCCACTGCCACGTGTCCCACAGACATCTAGTGTCTGCCGAGGGGCTTGCTTCTGCTTGGCTGCAGCTGCCAGTGGGAGTAACTGTCTCTCCTAGACCTTCCTGAATGCCACTCGAACTGCCAACGGGAAAGATCTCAGAGCTTAGTTTGCTGGCTTCTGCGCATACCTAGAAAGGGAGATTCTAAAGGAACAGGAATGGTACTGAGTATGAATTGGTAGTATCAGTATCAGTCACAAGGTGCACATCAGTCGAACCCAGCATCTCTTTGAAGCCCATCTTAGCTCTACAGCTACCCTCTCCAATACAACTCTCTGCAAGTAAGAAAATATCTATGAACTTCTCCAGTGTGGTAGCTCTTGTGCCCTATAGCTGCTGAATGCCTGAAAAATAACCAGTATAACCAAGGAATGGAATTTAAATTTTTCATTTAAGTAGCAAATTTAAATTTAAATGACTGAATGTAGCTCACTCCTAGAACAGTGCCATGAGATTCTCTTTTCATTCCCCTGTGGCTCTCTCCCTGATGCCTAATGGAATATATTCTTGCCTAATCTTATCTGAATGTTGTCTAACCTGCCCACTGATATTTGCTCTATTTGTTGTGTGTTAAGAGTTTCATGTGAAAGCTGGGTGTGATGATTCAGACCCGTAATCCCAGCAATTGGGAGGCTAAGACAGGAGGATTGCCATGAATTCAAGCCTGGTCTACATAGTGAGTTCAGGACCAGCCTGGACTGCAGAGTAAGACCAGACCCTGTCTCAAAGAAATAAAACAACAGTTTTATGTAAAGCTGGACCCAATGGCACTGGCCTGTAATCCCAGCACTCTGAGAAGTAGAGGCAGGAGGATCCTAAGTTCTGAGCTCAGCTGTGGTGACTTAGCAACTTGGCAAGACTTCGTCTAGAAGCCAAAGTTCAAGAGTGGGCTGGGAAACGTAGCTTATTGCAAAGGTTCTGTGCTACTACTGCAAGTTAAAAAGAGGAGGAAGTTTTATCTAAGATATTTGTTAGGATGCCTAAATGATAGAGTTGTGACAGGTCAGATTTCATTGAATTTACAGAGTTGACTTACTGATTGCTACTCATTTATTAATAAACATTTGTTGCATATCTGATATAATATGACCTGAAATTCTATAGCGTGCAGTAGCATAGCAACGTAGTAGGGAGCCCACCAATATTTATTTATGGATGCTAAGTAAAGTAAGTAGTTGCTAAGTAAGTAATTGCTACAGCCTATTCCAGTGGTTTGCAATATCAGATTATCACCAGAAAATTCTTCTTAAATCTTTACAGTCTAAGTATCTTTCCTGTTAGCAAATAGCAGCAGATGACAAAACAGAGACTACATAAACATTAACATAAAATTTGGATGACTTGTTGCCCTTCGCTGAACAGTTTTTTAATAATGTGAGCATATGTTCATAGTATTTTAATTCATACACATGTCTTTTCTGTGTATAAAATTATTTCTAATTTATATGATTGAATCTACATTTCATAATATCACAAAGACAATCTTGGAGTCTATAGGATTCTACAGACTGTCAGGTGTTCTGACACTTAGAAGTACTGGCCTACTTGGTACCTACATAGGTATTGGTAAGCTTCTAGCATCATTTCCGAGCATAAAACTGAGCCAACATAGAATTTTCTTTGTGACTCATTGTCACAAAGCAGAATTCAAGGAGGTCCCCAAAGTGGGCTTCACTCATTGGAACCATGGGCAAGGTGGCAGGTTTGCTGGTATTCATCACAGAAATAAAGTTTTAGGATGTATCTCTGAGACGTATAGAGGGATTTATTAGGCAGAATTTGAAAGTACACACACAGAGAAACAGAGTACAAGTCCTCAACAGTAGAGGGAAAGGCCGTCATGGCCTTAAGCTTGGTATATTTATAGAGATTTAAGGGGAAAAATCTTGAGGGAATTTAATTTATAGATAAAAAGCTATAGCCCTTCCAAGGGGAAAGGTGATGACCCGTGCTGGTGATAAGAAGAGTAATGGCTATCAATTTGGAGGGAACCTCTAAAATGTCTGACCATTTGGTAGGCTGTGTTAAATTGAAGTTTGTATATATGTGTTTAAAGCTGAGATAGTCTGTCCCCTTAATAGTACACATCCTAGGGATGGGGCTCGGTAGGAGGGAGCACAGTTTACAGGTGGAAGGCCCACGCCCAGAGCTCAGTTTATAGGCTTATTGTCTTTAAAGCCCTTGGGAATTTTTCTGAAAGGTAAAAATACTTGATCAACTTTTAAATAATACAATTTTATCATTACAATTCTAGTTGTTTCTTTTCTATGAATCATCATTTTAGTGCTTTCTCATTAACTCCTTGCCCCAAACCTCAATCACTTATTCTTAAGAAATATCATTGATGGTTAACATAAAGTCTAGCATGGTGTTAGGTCTTATAATGTGTGGGACGCATTTGCAGAGTATATGCAGTGTTCTGTGTTAATATCACAAGTGAGCATCAGCTTGACTTGGGGCTAGAGAAGCCTGGAAAATACACATTTCAGAAACATGTTGAATAAGCAGGGATCAAGAATTAGCAGTAGAGTAACACTGAATTACCATTCACGTTAACTTCTATTTGTTTTGAAATATTTGCCCAAGTGCAACAGGTAGAGTACGAGAGCATGTAGACTTACAAGAAATCAATTTTAATAAGCAATCACTTTTTCACGTTAACTTCTATTTGTCCTGAAGTATTTGCCCAAGTACAACAGGTAGAGTATAAGATCATACAGACTTCTCCCTATTTTGTTAATAAGAAATCAATTTTTTACTTTACTTGTAATAATGGTCAAGGAATAAATTCACTACTGATATGTATGTTTTATGTGAACAATGGGTCATCAAAAATCAATTGAATTATTGCAGAGTTTTCAAAACCTGGTCTCAGGCTTCTATTTTATAGAAAAGATTTTTGTAGTGACTGGTTCCTGAGAGTGTACAAAGCCTGAAACATAGGGCTGAGCACTAGTTTATACTACTAAAATGACACAGTTTATTAGTCATAACATTTATAAAGACGTCTTTACACATACATAAGAAGCCAAATCTTTACCTTAGGGCCACTTTAATGTATGTAAATACAACATAATGATCATGATCATATACTATATTAGGTTGAAGGTCACATTCTGGACAAGCTAGAATGTTGACAGGTAACAGGCATAACAGTTTACAAGAAAAAATAAAAATAACAGAGCAAATGTGCATTTAGGATAACAGTTATGATGACATTATTACACTTGGATTATTAAGATTTTTTAATACATTTTTATTTTAGTGTAAAATGACTTATCAATCTCCAGTTCATGTACATAGATAATAAAATTTATTATAACAATCTAAAATAATTTTTGTTTATTTAACCAGGTCATAAACTAATCATTAAAAAAGGTGTAACAAATTATTTAAACCCTAACTCTGTTGATTTAATTTCCTAAATAATTAAGACTCACCACAGAAGACAGAACCTTGATGAATACAAAACTTTTTTCCTTTAGTCTATTTTCTGTACATCTTTACCTGTAGCAGATTGACACCTTAAGAATGTCTTGCTTAGAGAGATGAAATTTTGTTGTTTTACATAAGTGCAATAAATTTTGGATTTTAAAAACCTTATAATCTTTTAATTATAGCCAACTTAGTACCTTATAGTAATAATATTTTATGTAACATTTGTTGGTGTGGGGCACATTAAGACTCTAGAGAAGGTGGGAGGGCTCACCAGTCAGTGGAGAAAATGAAGCAAACTGATTCAGGCAGCTGCTTTTAAAGCCACCGAGGGGAAGTTTTGACTGGTAGTTCCTCAACACCAAAGGCCCGCCCATTTAGGGGAAATTTTGTTTATATATTTATCTGTAATACAGAATGATACATTAGAAGTTTAACTATGTAAACTTAAAGCAATCTTAAATCTTTATATATACAAATAATTTAAGACACCATTTTAAAGGACCAAAATATTTGTTTTTAATTTTAGGAAGAAGCCAAGAATCCTTAAATTTAATAATTGATGACTCAGTATCCATAAGCATTAAGCCAATATTATTTACTTAATCATTTTAGATAATTAATAAGAACCAAAATGTTTGTTTGATGTCATTAACATTTTAAGCTATGTGTCACATATACTTTTTTGTACTTGAAACATAGAAAACAATGGACGTTGTACCTTAAATTTATTTATTTCATATTGGGGACATTTCCACAGAGGTATATCCCCAGACCATTTTTCAGCTGTAATTTTGAGACAGGGTCTTGCTAAATTATTAAATTGCCCAGAGTGGGCATACATTTGCAATCCTCTTATCTCAGCCTCCAAGAGTGCTGGGATTATAGGCCTGCACCACCAGGCCTAATTTGTACCTTAAATTTTTAACAAAGATAAATATTATCCCGGTTGGCTGATCATCTAAACAAAATGAATATTAGTCATTTTGAAGACCAAACAAGTTAAATCAACTCATTGTTAAGCCATGTGAACAAAAAAGTGGGCTAATTATAGTCGTATCTGTTTATTTATGAACTGACTTAAATAGGTCTTTTGGAGGAGGACATGGACTCATTAGTTAACAGTCAAAAACATATATGTTAACTCAATTTAATTTTAGGAAGAAGCCAAAAATCCTTAAATTTAATAATTGACGACCCAGTATCTATAAGCATTAAGCCAACTTTATTTACTTAATTAGTTTAGATAATTTATAAGAACCAAAATGTTCACCTAATGGAGTTAACATTTTAAGCTACATGTCATGTATACTTTTTTGTACCTTTATAATTTTAGAACCAAACCTTTAGGGTTTTATTTGCAAGGTTTATGGAAACCTTGAGCTTGGCCGTTTTTACCCTCTAATGTCTCAAGTGAATTTTTAATCCTCTCTCTCTCTTCCTCTCTCTCTCTCTCTCTCTCTCTCTCTCTGTGTGTGTGTGTGTGTGTGTGTGTGTGTGTGTGTGTGTGTGTGTGTGTGAAATCCTTAAAACAAGAAATCTGTAAGGGCAAAAATAAAATATAAATTGGTATGAGCTCAAACATTTTTTAAAATGAAGCAGCTGTAGACAGTATTATGAGTTATTAAAAACATATGCTAGCATGCAGGTAGGCAAGAAAAACCATATATGACATGAAATAATTACTTTAAATCCACACACTTTTAAATATATTGGCCATGTTAAGTTATACTCCTTTTTAGTTTTATTTATAACCATAGACTAGCCAGGATTTTCTCTCAGGAATATTAATTAGCAGTTTCTGTTTCTGTGTAAACTGTAACAGCTTTTTATTTTTGTAACACTGTTGTTATTTTAACCCCATAGTGTTAGATCGATAAACATTCAGAAGGGGAACAGAGAGGCTTGCTCCAGATTACGACTTGGAATTTTTTGTTTTTTTCCTTGTTACAAAATCAAGTTTGAGGCTGTGTCTTTTTGCTCTATAACTTATATTAGAGAAATACAAAGAACGATTAAATTTGTTCTTAAATTTTGTTTTAAATGGTCTCAGCTTTGTAAAATACAACCTCAATATGACAGTTTGGAAACAGACATTGAGTCACACATAATGCAATAAGATGTACTGTGCATCTATATAATTTCCCTTGTATACTTTTGGAAAGAGATAAAGAGAGGAAATTAAAGAAGACAGAATTCATTTGATGTCCTCCACTCCGGACCAGACATTGTACTCGTCCTCCTAACACATCTTGTTAGGGTCGGGGTCCTCAAGGGCCCACCCCAACTCTATCATGACTAAGTGTCTTGGCTGGTCATGCAGAAATCTGTCACTGAATCAGGCAATGCTACTCCAGTCCTTAATCATGTTATGATCAGATAAAATGCAGTTCTTATCCTGGGTACTCAAAAGTAGGTAAATACTTCTTTGCTTCTTTTATAATAGATCAGAAAGACAGGAGAAAATGGTATATAATAGCTTGATTTTATTCAAAAAGTTAACCCAAAGATCTTTATATCTGGGGACCTGTAACATATGTAAAAAAAAAAAACTTATGGAAAGTAAAAAAAAAAAAAAAAATCTGGAATAGCAACTAACAAGCACACACAGGAAGGGAGATAAACTTGAGGTAGTTATCATAGAGCACCCACCGTCAAAACTCGATAGAAAGAGGGGACACAGGTACGCTAGTGGAAGAACCCAGAGAACCCCAGAAAGTACTGTGGGAAGTTGTGGGGCTGGACGAGGTGGCTCCAGAATCCAGGGGACGATGGTGGGTGCCCACTGTTGGCCTTCTGTGGAAGCCTGGTGGGCCGGGCATCTCTGAGGTGCAGCCAGGGGCAGGGGAATGTTCACTCTCACTCCCTCCGCAGGGTTGGGGGCAACTGGCTGGGAACTGGAGGGAAACTGGCCAGCTGCTGCAGATGATGACTTAGTGACCGGCTGCATGCTGCCTTTCTCAACACTTAGGCAAACAGAGGGGAGTCAGAGTCTCCCCTTCTTCACCCACTCAGCTATAACCTGTGTTACTACTGTGACCTTTGCATGTTCCTAGGGCTAAGACCACAGCTGGGACTCCTGCAGAGGGACTTCCTCCTACATGAAAAATCCAGGAAAAGCCACGGTGGGCAGACAGCTGCAGTAGCTGCAGTGAGCCTGGCTCTGTGCATGCCCCTCCCCTCCTCCGGCTGGCCTGGGTCCCTCCCAGCATGGTGTGCTCAGGGAATGCTCACACCCTCCCTCCACCATATGGTGCTGCTGGCCAGAGAGGAAGAGAGATGAAACAGGAGGTTTTGGCCTTTGTCAAGCTAGTTGTTTGGGCTCCATTTACTTTTCTCTCCTGTCAGTATTAACACCGAGAATGAGGGCACCTAGCTCTTCCGTGCAGGTGGAGGAGGAGTAAATGTGCCCTGGAGCCACGAGAAAAACATGAGCTCCTGTTTGTTCTCGGTTCTCTCAGCCCCCTTGCTCTCCCTGCTAGTTATAAAAACTTACAGGATAAAAATCTCAGAGTGCAGAAAAAGTGGAATGAGTCGTGAGGGAAGAGAAAAAGGATTATGCTCTTCAGCATTTAGGTCTGAGGCTTGAGAGAGAAAGGGCACAAAGAGGGATTTAGAGGGTCTCCTTATCTGCGACGGTCAGGACCCAAGCATGCGCCTGGTGTGCAGAGAGAGCTTCCGCAGATGTCTATCAATATTTGTGTCTTTCTGTTGAGAAAGTTTAATTCCATCTGATGCAAGAACAGAATATTTGACCTGAGGGGATATGTAATGAGTAAGGAGGCCTCTACACGTCTCTTGTCCTAGATTGTACCTCTTGATATCTTTTCCCATTTCTGACTCAACGGAGCGAGAGCCGCATATCTTAGGTGCTTTTTTTATGTAAGCATTTATTTTTTAGGGACTTGAGATTTCGACTACTGAAGAGGAAAAACTAAAACCCTCTAAGGTCTGTAGGGAGGGAGAGAGGAAGAGAGAGAGAGTGCTGAGGGAAGAGAGCATGTGTGAGAGAGCGAGGTAGTGGAGAGAGAGAGATGGTGAGTATGGTGTGTGCGTGAGAGAAGGCACAGCGTGGGAAACAGGGAGGCTCTGTGTCAGAGGGCCAAGAGCTGGGGAGTCAGGGAAGAAACGCGCGAAAGCCTTCGGCTGCCCTTGCCAAAGTCCTGATGACTCCTTTATTGTCTGTCCGGCTTGCAGAAAGAATGTCCCCTCCCCAGAGGGAAGGTGGGAAACCTTAACTTACCCCACCGATGGAGAAGATGGCAGGTTTGCAGGCTTTTTAGAACAAAAACATGTTTTTCAGGACTTGTCATTAAGAGTTATGAAGGGACTTACTATGGAGAATTTCAGAATAGATGCACTTAGAGTAGAGTGTGAGTTCTCAAGAAAGCGAGGAAGGGGTTTCCGTGGCCTCAAGCTGGATATGTTTATTCAGAGTCGGGGAAGTTGGGACTTGTGTGTCTATTGGAAGAGGGAATTTATTTATGGATGAAAGGCTGTGGCTCTTCCCAGGGGAAGGGCGACAAATTCATAGCTGTAAGCCACCTAACGTGATAAGAGTGTGGTGCCAGGGACTAGGAGTGAGTCACTACAGTGGGTTATCAAGGACGTATATATTAGTGTCTCATCACTGGGTGGGCTGTGCTAAAGTGCACACCAGTTATATATGTTTAAAGCTGAGATATGCTGTCCTCTTTAGAGTGTGCTTCATGAGGGTTTTGGTAGGAGGAATAGCAGTTTACAGATGAGAGGCCTAGGCTCAGAGCCCAATTTACAGGCCCTTAAAGTAACTTCAAGTATAACTTTAATGTTACAATTTTTTTCATCGTGTTTTCTGTTCATCTTTATTTTTTTCTGTTCTACCTCGTCACACCACCATTTTTTCAGCTGTCTCAAGAGGAATATTAAAAAATAAGAGTATTTATTGCATGGTTTCTTATGAGATAAAAACTACAGAGGGCTTAATTATTACTACTTTTTTAGTTTTTCTTTCAGCTGAAGATACTTTTCTGCCCAAATACCTTCTTTATTTGACATTCCTGCAAAATGGACTCAGAAGATCTCAAAAGTGGGTGTAGGCTATTAGAGAGCTGGGTAGTATGGGAAAGGTACCACATTGTTTATTAAACATCCATGGAATTCGATTTACACCAAGTGCTATGTGCTCCTGAGCTATCATTGCTTTACCCGATAGTGGATCAAACTGATTTGGAATTGTCTTCAGGATACTAGAGATTTTACCCCCAGGGAAAAGCCCTAAGGGAACTGACCAACTGGACATCAGCCAAGTCAGCAAATCACTCACAGTCCTCTCTTGTGGGCTACTCTTCAGCCTCGGCACTGCTTATCCTTTTATAATTGCACTTTGGTACACATTTATTTATTTATTTATTTATTTATTTATTTATTTATTTATTTTTGAGACAGGGTCTCACTCTGTGGTCCAGGTTAGTCCTGAATTCACTTCAGAGCCCAGGCTGGCTTTGGACTCATGACAATCCTCCTGTCTCAGCCTCCCGAGTGCTGGGATTACAGGCGTGCGCCACCATGCCCAACTTATGTGGTGCTGGGGAATCGAACTCGGGTACTTAGCGTTTGGCTTAGCACTTGCTCAAGCGCTTTAACTGCTAAGCCACTCCTCCAGCCCCTATAATTGCACTTTGGATATTCCAGGATCTGCAGGTTTCAGTGTCACGGAGTCTGGGTACACCGTTGTGGGGAGACTCCTCTGCATTAGTTGGACATTATCCTGCAGACTGTGGGACAGGCTGAGGACAGCAGAGACACTGTAGGAAGTGTCAGTTCGTGGAGGTGCCTCTCTCCACAGACCATCGTAGTGGTTGATGGGGGGCAGAAAGCCGCTTGGCCAGGGGCTGCCAGTGGAGCTAGGTGAGTAGAGCTCTTGCGAAACGTGTGAAAGCATGTAATAGCTGGCATGGTGCTTCGCATTTATAATTTCAGCACTTGTGAGGCTGAGGCAGGAGGATTGCTAGGAGTTCCAGGCCAGCCTGGGCTACATAGTGAGATCAGGACCAGCTTAGACTACAGAGACAGATCTACTCTTAGGTATCAAAGAAAGAAAAATAGTCCGTAGATGCCTGTGAAGAAATATGTGTAGTCGGAGTCACCTCTGAGAATGGGAAGGGAGACAAACGGGGACTAGGAAGGGATAGAAAGGACTCAATGCACAAATACTGAAGGTGCCCTGCAGATGCATTTGAGGCCCGGCCACCACTTCTCCACATTGCCACACTAATGGCTTTTCTCCTGTGGAAAGTCTCATTTAGCACCAAGGAGCCCACATTCTCAGCCTTCGGACTATGTGCGTTAATCTTGGTGCCTCAGCACCTTTGTGGTACAATGGGGGTGATGACAATGCCGATTAACCCACATTCAAATGATGAGTGTTTAATACTCTATTAGGTTCTTGTAAAGCCACAGTCAGCTGTGATGAAAAAGGAAAGAGGAGCTAATTGAGAGCTGCCAGCCCAGTGTGCTGCCGTGATATGTCATGTATATTAACATAACACATTGCTGTCTGTTTGATACTCAAATCCTTTGGTTTTGCTGCAAGGAGGACATAGATTACAAAATGTCTTTGTCTTCAGGGCGTTTCTGAGAGGTGTAGATGTTCTGTGATTCGTCGCCAAGGGTAGGCCAGGCAGAGTTCACAGGTCAGTCTGCTCAAGTGCTTCACAGAGTCTTTGTTTCTTCTGCCCCTGGTAAATTTGATAGTCTCAAAATATTCTCTTTTGATGCTAAATTTGGAAACAAGAAAATCAAATGAATGATGAAGCGGACTTTGTTCTTGAATTACTGGTTTACAGGGGTTAACAGTAGGGATTGGTTGGCTTTTTGCAAGACTGGTTTAAAGGGCTTGTGGATTGTATTTCCTAGACAGAATTTGAAAGTCTTTTAATATCTTGAAAAGGCAAATTTGAAGTAAAACTGAGTGAGTAGGATATATAGATAGATAGATAGATAGATAGATATAGATAGATAGATATAGATATCTTTTAAAAAAACAGTCTTGTTATTGTTCTTGGAATCAAAGAGACCTTAGATGACTTAAGGAAATTTAGGCTGGAGCTTTCAAAGAGTAGGTAGGTTTTTTTGTATTGCTAAATATTGGTCCTCTGCTTGCCATTTATCTAGGGTTGCAGAGATGTGCACTAAAGCCCTCTTGTCTCATGTCTCCTGTCTTTGCAGGCTTGTTGATTGGTGCTGGCTGTGCTCTTTATCCCTTGGGCTGGGACAGCGAGGAAGTTCGGCAAACTTGTGGCTACATTTCTGGCCAGTTTGACCTGGGTAAGTCCTCTTCGTGGATAGCGCTCCTTACAAAAAACAACTCATGCCTGATGCTTCCTAGAAGTAGAAAGGGATAGATAAGGAAAACATCCTGGTGTTGCATCTGGGAGTCACCTATCATGATTGATACACACACGCACACACACACACACATACACACACATGCACACACACACGCGCACACACACACACACATGTACACGTGCACATTTGCTTGCCCAGCACTAGGATTTGTATTGTAGATGCAAAGATACAAAATGCCCTATGCTCAAGAGTTTGTGTTCATTGATTAGCTCATTCAAAATCATGTATTCATTACTCACTTTATGTGCTGAAAACAATTGTCTTTGTGTCCATCTGAGGAGAGAAGGCAGACAATACAATCCAAAAACTGAGACTAAAAGCAAAGGAATCATCCAAAGCACTTTCCTTCCTGAATAATAAACAAATTTGAGAAGGAGATATTCTCCACTCATGGCTAAGTACACTTTGCAACCTATAAAAAATCAGTGCCGTACTAGACGGTGTGTGTCATTTAACTTTTAATAATTGGATAATATTTCACTTGGTTGATAAACCTATATTTAGTCACTTTTTATTTCTTTTTAGGTGAACGTTTAGTTTATCTCAGTTTCTAGTATTTTAAGACATTCTGTAATGAGTCATTTAATTAATATAAATGTTATCTCCTCTAAGTTGTTTTCCTAGACTTGGTTTTAATAGATTAAAGGATAAGAACTTATAAAACACTTACTGTTATATGAGAAGGAAACATAAATGTTTTTTCTCGTCCACTGCTAGCTTCATGGGTATGGTGTTCATAGCAAATGGCATATTAGAAAGAGGAAAGCATATGAATTTCAAATAAGTTTTTCATGACATGGGAACATTTATAAGGAAACGTGTCTGATGAGAAAGGGCAACTCTGCATGCTAGTTATGTGGGGAGGAAGTAGGTAGCCATGGAAAAGTGTGATTGGGCAAAGAGGTGTGATCTAGTAGTAAAAACCTGGGGGCCCTTGTTCAGATTGCCTTTGTACCCCTGAGTCTTGACAGCTGAGAACATTCCTTTCTCGAGGTCTAGGTAGGGCACCTCTCACATGAAGGTCTTAGATCCTACTTCCAAGGGAGTGCACATGGTCCTACCTAGGTTCTATGGTCTGCCTCAGGGGAGAAGAGTGGGGAAAGGAAGAGACGCCTTCCTGCTTCTGCCTCTTTTTCAAATGCCAAGATGTGGTATTTGGAGGTAGCGTGAAAGGTAAGTCCTAAGCCCTGCCATGACCAAAGAGCAGCAAGTGTGGTTTGCCACCCACATGGACAGACAACGTTCCTTACAATTAGTACAAAGTGAGTTATCAGTAGTAACTTAGACATGTGCTCTTCACGTTAAATATTTCATTCTGAGAAGATACATCCTCAAGGAATTTGTCCAATGGCAGTACCACTACAGCCCAAATCATTCTCTTTTTTTGTTAGATTATCTATGAAATTTTCTGTTAAAATAATGAAAAAAAAATAGAAATGATACAGTACCAAAGGTCTATACATTTGAAAATGAAGCAGTTTTATTTGATAATAGATGACAACCACCTCATTTTCCTTAAAAAGCATACTCTGTCTTTGGTAAGGAAAACTGTATTCCCATACCACCTAATTTGCATAGAAAAAATGAGGGATTTCCTTTTGTCTTCTCCCCCTGTGAGGACAAGTCTTTTTTAAGTCTGAATTACCATAATGTAGAAAAGACCAAAAATGCTGGCACAAGGTTGACTGTGATTTTTTTTTGAAAGCGAATGTGTCCAGAGGAGACATTTTAATATGGTGTTTGGCATCTTTCTTAGAGGCATTCTTGGCTGTTTAATGCAGGTACCGACTTGATTAGAATCCTGCTCTCCCTGACCTGTTCTTATTGTGCATTGCTATTTTAATTGGCAGATCATAATGAAATGCAGGTCCTGTGATTGCAGTTTCCATGACTGCACCCCGGTCTCGTATGTCCTCTCAGAGTTGTGGACTAGACATTTGAATGGCAAGGTAAAACCTACCAAAACAACTTGCCTCTCAGCCCATTGTAATAATTTAATACTTTGTGAAATTTTCTGAAGCCATGTTAGTAAAACTAGAAATAATGGTGGCGGTGTCATTTTTGCCTGTTGGTAAATTGCTCTTAGATTGGCAAATGAGGCAAAGATCAGTCCTCAATCAGTCAGTCAATCCAGTTATCTACAGGTAAAGGGAATTCCAGGTCTTCTGAATAAACAGTTTGTATTGACCAAGCCCTGTTTCTCTAGTTTGTGTTTTGTTCTGTTTGGTTTTGTGGGCTCTGTCATCTCTTCCAAAGAAGAACTGAAGAGGAACTGTGGCATGGAGACATCTCTAGGCTTGTCCCAACTTTCTGTGCCTTCTTCCTTGAAAAATCTTAGTTGCTTTTTCTCTGAGCACTGGGCAAAGTTGAGCTTCCATGTACTCGGAAAGTCCTGAGTGGTGCAGCTAGACGGAGAGGGCACGCGGCCTGGGGTGGACGAGCCCAGCAGCAGTCTGTGAAGGAACTGCAGCATGGGCGGGGGTTCTACATTAGGAAGGCCCACGTTCAGTGGCACCATACCTTTTGCCCTGCCTGTGCCACTTCTGAGTATTTGAGCTTATTATCTGGCTCCTTCAAAGGAAACAATGTGTGGGCGTATCCTGAACACCGCGCTTGGGCCATGTTAGTACAATGCTCCATAGTATGTAGGAGTACGGGTCACTTTCTTCATTTTCTTGGCATGCTGTTTTGTGGGTTTTGGCTGGTCGGTTAGGTCCCCTCCACCAGCCAGACTTGAAATGGAATTCAGGGCTTTGTACATATTAGGAAGGAGTTTTACCACTGAGCTACATCCTCAGCCCTTAAGATGCAGGGAGGATTTTTGAAATGTTATTAATCTCTTGGCCAGAGCATGCTGGAGGACATCTCTTTGCTTTCTGTTCCTACATGGCAAGATATTTAAAGAGTGTGTTCACCTAATGATTCATCTAACAAATATGTATGAAGTGTTCATAATGTACCAGCGCTGTGGTAGGTGCTGGGGATATTCAGATATTCAAAAAGATACATATTCAGATTGTTAGACTGGAAATGTGTCAGGTGTTACAAAATGGCCTGATGATTGACTCACTGCAGGTTTTCCACCCGTTGGTGAGCTTAAACCAGTAATTAGCATATATTTCAGTAAATATTTTCAGCTTTGCAAGCCATATGGTCTCAGGTACAGCTACTCCGTTGTGCAGTTGTGGTGTGAGAACAATAGGGACATATGTGACCACGTCTCACATGGTATTCGCAAAAACAAGCAATGGGGCTGTAGTTTGACAGTCTTGAATCTAAGCCAGAAATACTCTTGCATGGCAGTTTTGTTTCAGATATTGTCGATGCTGATCCTGCGGCCTGATCCAGACTTGGGGCAGTAGGAGACTTTGTATTAAGTAGCCCTTTTCACTTATCCTAGTGGGCCATCGGAATACCGCAGTTTTCTTGTGGGATATCCGTGAAAAATGAGGTGTCAAGCACTGAAGATCAGTCATGGTTAGCCCACCCTCACCCTGGCACAGATGGGAGGGGTTCAGTCAGCCCCTTGGGGTGACTGAGACTGAATAAGATGTTCTAGAAGCTTCTAAGGAAGGGTCACATATATATATATACAGAAGAGTCACTAGAAGCCGTGTCGTCAGTGCCCTGGCAGTTCTTTTACCAAGAGGGATGGCAGAAGTAAGGAGCAGAGTAGGGCAGAAGTAGACACAGAAACCCTCACTCACTCGGGAAGCTTGCCCTTCCCAACATCGCTCACAGGAAATAATTCATCTCTTTACTGGGCAATGGCGGACGCCTACTTTCCACTCATTGAAGCTAAAAGCTAGTAGGTACTTGCTTTATGTCATTGCAAGGCCATTAGAGCTTGCCAGGGGCTTCCTGGGAGCTGTATCCCCACCTGAGCCCTCAAGGCTGTCCAGAGGGTAGATAGAGAGTGAGAGTGGGTGTGTCTTAGGGTGGCATGGAAGGGTAAGACTGCAGGAAGACTCAGTCAGAAAGAAGTCGGCTTTATGTTCTGCTGTCCCGTTTTGACAGGTTTTAATCTCAAGTATCAGTCATGGTACACAGTACAGAGTAATACTTTATTTAGATTAGGGGGATAGGAAGAACCTCCCAGTGGGGGAAAGATGTTTAAACAGTCTGCAAGTCTAATTTGTATTTAGGCAAAAAGAGTTTTCATAAAAAGCTTTCATTTGTGGTTGAAGTACAACCTAGTAGAAATGTAATGTAAAAATGCTTCCTGTTCTTAGAAAAACGGGGAAAAATTATTATTTATTTATTGTATGCCTTAACATTTTTATAAGTTTATTGATTATTTTTGTTAAGTGCAGGACCTTGAAGCAATTTTGCAAATGTACCAACTTTTACACATCAAAGACTGTATCATAATTACCTTTATTTATGAGATTATTATATTGTAATCACATTTGTTTATGTGAAAGGGCAGCATTTGTGAGTTTACACATTGATTACAAAGGGAAACACGAGTCTAAACAGACCGTACAATCACTGTTTGAAAAATTTTTCAACCAGAATGCACTTTGCCTGGACAGTAGCTCTTGACCTTAAAAGCATTAAAATGAGAAGTAGTAAGGTTGAACATATAGATTTTTCGTCTCCACACCTCACAAATAATGATTATCTCATTTGCATTTTAAACACAAATCATTTATATAATTCAAGAAGCTGTTAACTTTAGGTTACTAAAGTCTTGACTCAAACTAACTAAAGCAAAGAAGACATTTCGGATCTCTTATAAGAGCAAAGCCAGAACTAAGGTGAGCACAGACTTGTCTGATCCAGTGGCTCAAAGACATGTCCAGGGCCCATGTTTGGGAAGAACCATTTGTACGTTGGTAGTGGATGTAACCATTTGCCATCTATAGGTTGGCTTCAAACAGAAACTGGTTTTCTTCACTTGCATAAATGCATTTGGCCCTGATGTCTCTGAATTGTCCTTGTTCATGCTGAAAGGAAAGGGAGCTTCTCTGCCAGTAATAAATAGAATTCCCCCTTGTCCCTTGAGTCGGACCAGCTTAATTATGTGTCCACCCTGGAACAGATAGGTGCTGCCAGGAAAATAATGCCATGTACTAGTGGTTTCTTATGGTCCAGCTTGGATGTGTTGAGAGTTTTCTTAAATTGGATTTTACCAGAACTCGTAACTTGTCAACGAGGCTAAATTCATCTCCATCCATTTTTCGAGTGTTGGGTTTCAGTGCCACGTGCTGCTTCCATCAGTGTAGCCTATGGCTGGGGAGAGAGGATCAGTAATGGGTTATGCTACGTAACTGTAAGAGTACCAATTTTATGTATTGCATTTTGGGAGAAAAAAGCAGTAAAAATGATAAGAATCATATGTAGGATAGTATAGCATCTCATACATAAAAGGAGCCCAATAGGTATTTGCTGTTAGAACAATTTTGAATGAATAGTTGTCACTCTTTGTTCTTCCCTTTACATTCTGCGAGAGTAAGTTTGAATTTACACATTAAGCATAAAGCCTTTGTAATCAGGGTGTCCAATTGATTTAATTCATGCCTCAGATCTTCTCATTCAGCAGAGACTTTTCTAATTATATCCTTATGATCAAAAGTAGTGTTGCAATTAATTTGTCTTGCTAATTTGCCAAGTAAATTTGAGTAATTATTGCTTTCACTCTGCTATTTAATTTGATTAAGAAGCCATCATATTTCCTGTTCTTGAAATTATGCTGTTGGCATCTTAAGAGCAGTGCCGTCAACTCAAACTCCGAGACCCATTATTGGAAAGGACAAGACTGTTTTCCACTTTCAGAGGCAAAGAAGCTCTTTCCATTCTCTCCTGAACGGTGGCCAGCCCAGTATTTCTGAGCTTGGGTTCCTTGGCTCTTAACTTCTGACTTGCACTTTCCCTCCTCAAATATATTATATAGTATGTGCACTGTGAAGAGTGCAGTTAGATAAAGACAGGAAGACGTAATGCATTTGTTTTAAACAGACTGAGTTTTTTCAACTTTTATTTTTATGGCATCTTCTCAAGATCAGTGACAGTAATTGTTCTAATTTTCACACAGGAGCCTTTGTTAGTAGAGATGGTGACAGAGAACCTACCGCTCTTGGCTTCCATGGCATTTGCCATGACAAGCACCATTTTGGCTAGGAGATAGATGTCTCCTAATGTTCACTGTGGACGTCTGTGCCTGGTTCATGCTACAGTAAGCAAGACTGCTGAGGCTCTGCCAGGAGCTGCAGAGTGTCCCAATTTTGTGCGACAGCGGGACTTCCATGTCTTAAGCAATAGTGTCTGTCACTCATTTTAGCAAGAGACCCTTCACACCTCATACTTCATTGGAGATTGCTTGAAGTAAGCCTATTATTTCATTACAAATTTTCTATTTGGAGGGCTAGGAGTGTGCCTCAGTGGTTAGAGAACTTTGCTAGCAAGCGCAAGGCCCTGAGTTTGATTTCCAAGCACCACATAAACCAGATGTGGTGGTACGACTTGTAATCCCAGCGTTCCAGAGGCAGAGGCAAGAGGATTACCATGAGTTCCAGGGCTGCCTGGACTACATGAGTTCAGGACCAGCCTGGACTTCAGAGAAACTTTTTTTTCTCATATTATTGATATGTATAAGTGCAATGCATAAAGTTTACATTGATCTTGAGAAGTTTGTGCACATATATATCAGGGCAAAGTTACAAATCCTTCCCTTCTTCCTTTTCAACCTTTCTCCCTTTCAGTTCCCACTATTCCCCACATTAAGTTCTATGAAATAATTGGGATCTGGGTTTCTCATATCAAAGAAACCATTCAATATTTCATCTTCTGCTTCTAACTCACCTCACTAAGTATGATGGTCTCAAGTTGCATCCATTTCATATGAAAGCCTCCAGCCTATCTGGCTTTATAGATGAGTAGTATCCCATTGTGTATAAATATCACAATTTCTGTATCCATTGGTCTTTTGATGGGTATTTTGGTGTCTTCCACATTTTAGCTATTATGAGTTGTGCTGCTATGAACATGGATATACATGTATCTCTGTTATATGTTGTTTTTAGCTCTTGAGAAAATTCTCAGAAGAGGTATTGCTGGGTCAAAGGGGATATTTATTTCCAGTCTTTTGAGAAATTTTCATACTGCTTTCCATAGTGGTTTTTCCAGTTTACATTCCCACCACCAGTGCAGGAGGGTTCCTTTTTCCCCACAGCCTCACCAGCACTAATTGCTGTGTGAGTTCTTGATATATGAAATTCCAAAGAGAAACCCTTTCTCAAAAAAATTGCTTTTTAGTGGCTAGTACATAGTAAGGTGTTGGTCATATATTGCGATTCAGCCAGATTTACAATCTTAAAAGCAGTGATGGTGTCTTGCTTTCTATCCGACAATTCACTGGCTCAGTGGAAGTCCCCTTAGAAGTTTCATGGCCCTCCTGTCTCACTCAGAGCTCAAATGAAGGGAGATGACAGAGCTACACCAAGCAGTTGTGATACAGGGTTTCCAGCGTTCTCTCCAGAACACAGAATAGCACATTCATTTCTGAGACATTCATTCAACCTAGTCATTCCAAAGGGTTCCAAGTAACAAAATTTTAAAAAGACTGTTTCCACTTTAAGTTATAATGTAGTAAATGCCTCTAGTCCTGCTTTAAGAAAAAGTACCCCATTCTGTACAACCATAGATTGAATTCTGTCTGCTTCCCTAAGCGCATCTTTGCAAGTTCCAGTCACCTGTAATTGTGGGATAGGAGTTTTGTAGCTGAAGTCCTTAGCTTGGTGTTTGATATTCAACTGATTTATTTACTCAACAAAATTTTACTCTGCCTACTCCAGGCATCAAGCTGTGCCACATACATAAATTCAGAAATAAGATCAATACGACCCCAACTGGTGTGCCATACATTTACCATCTATTGGGTGGTTGGAAGAAGGAAGATAGAGGAAATAGACACAAAGGAGCAAAGGGAAAAAGAAGACTTTTATTGCCAGTTTTTAACAATTAAGAAAAGCAGCTAACTTCGTGTTTTTGTATGCATTTTTACATTGATACCCTGACATTAACTGTGACATTGATCTCTGAGGGACTAATGGTTTAGTTATATTGCAGAAAAAAAAATCAAGGCCAGGGTCATAGGTTAAAGAACTATATGCCCCAATAGTTGAAAAAAGAAATTGCTTCAAATTCTTTTCTTCCTGAAACTTTCCTGGTCAGGCTATTCCATTATAGGACCCATTCCCACTCTTGTGTTCATGCCTTTTTAAAAGGCATCCTTCCGTAGCTTGTGCCAATTAACGACAGTGGTATTCAGAAACTACAGGATAAAGATAACTCTAGGAAATCAGTGGGAAATATAATTTCTTGAGATATAGCCACCAAACTATTGAAGAGTGTGTTTTTGCCCTCTCCCCTAATGATGCTTCATTTTGCTTTTTTTATTAGTAAAAAAAGAAGATGTACTTGGGTCTTATACCTTTTCAAATGTAAAATATTTGCAGAAGTTCAGGAAACTGAGCAATTTTGCTATAATTGTTCTTGTGTATTATGTACTCTAAATTGTTTACTACTGTGTTCCATTGGAATGTTCACCTTGGGCCAGAGAAGCACTAATTTTGAATTTAACTGTTTTGGAAGATGTTTTTGATCATCTTTTGGGAATGCCATGACTGTGTCAATGAATATATAATAAAGAGCAATTTAGAAAACTTGGCTTTTTGAACATTGTCTTACATATTTCTGCAGATTTTATCAATATTTCTTGGTAGTTAGGGGCTAATGTATCCTGACAGTAGCTGGCTCCTTCTGATAGTGTAAACAACCCCCTGGTGAGGGCTCCTGCCTTCAAAAGGAATATAATTGAAAAGATTCATAGATATGGCTTAGAACACTTATCTAATTATATATATATATATTCAGAATAGTAGTGCTGATGAAAGACTTTTCACTGGTGTTACTAAGAGATCTGTCAATGCACTAACATTTGAGGACAGTTCTTTCAAATTGTATTCCCTTAATCCTGAGAAACATACATCTGCCCCAGAATGGAGAAATTATCTTGATGTATTTACTTTTATATTAGTAGCCTCTGGTTGGATCTTTGTCTTTCATCCATAATAAAAGATGAAAGGTAGCCACTTATTAAAAGTTCTCCCCCAATGGGGTAAATGCCATTTGGAAGCATTATTGATTAGTAATTCATCCATCGGGAGAGGGGTTTTTTTTTGTTGTTGTTGTTTTTGTTTTTGCGTTTTTGGTGTGGGGAAAAGAAAAAAAAAGATGAAAGTACAGATTTGACTTTTAGTTTGATTTTCAACCTGGTAGAATGTTGACACATATTAAGGAAAATAGAGAAAGTTGCATTAAATAGCAGGGAGCAGGGGCTTTCATTTTTTTTCTTCTCAGAAAATACCATAAAACGAATTATTACAGATAAATGTATTTTCACTCCAAGGGGTGGTAAATGGAAGCAAATGAATAAACAAACAAATAAACCATGCACTTGTCCTGAATCTCTGCTTCATTTTCCTGTAACTGATTCTGAACAAGGTGTTCTAGTCTCTCTCTCTCTCTCTCTCTCTCTCTCTCTCTCTCTCTCTCTCTCTCGCTCCCTCCCTCCCTCTCCTTCTCTCTTTCTCTCTTATTTCTCAGATATCATACCCGCTTCTCAGGTGACTGTTTAAAGGACAAAATTTGACAGTATAAAATATCTTGCATGTGGAACAAATGTTAATTCCCCCATTCTTCATTAAATACCAACACATCCCTTAGTTAACTCGCGTTGAAACAGCCCGCAGATGTCTCATATACTTCCACATCTCCTCAGCCCAGATATTTAAAACATCACATGTGGTTTTACTGTCCTCAGAGATTTGGATGTTAGTTGAGTGCTGTTGCCCTTTTATAAAGAGCCAAGACTGAAGTCTTTTTCCTTCCTGGTTCTGTTGTTTTTCTCCGTAGGTTTATGTCACTGTGACATCAGTTGTTCATTGCCGCTAATGAGCCTTTCTCCCCTTGTACCTGCGAATCTAATGTGTGCCTTTTCTAATGATCATGAATCCTCCTAGAACATTGCTTTAAAGGAGCACTGCTCAGTTACCCGTGTCTGTGGACTTGGTGTCTTTGAAGCACTGACATCTCTGTGCTCTGGCCGGCATCAGTTAATTACCTGATTTGGGGTCATGCTCTGGATGGCTGCAAATGTCACGTGAATATCGGGCTAAATATACTGCATTGGATGCTTAGCAGCTGGATGTTTTGCTGATATTGGTGAATGAGTTTATTATTATAGTAATAGACTTATTTTAGCTTGAGGTCTTCAGATACTTCAAGGGGCCCATAGTTCATCAACAGGCTAGAGAGAATTTGTGAACCTGATAAGATGGTACGCAATTTTTATAATTTATAATTTTTGGAAAGAATATTCATAGCTTTTAATTATTACTAAAAGAGTTTGATATCTGAGCACTTAGAACCTCTGGAAAACAAGATTGTCAAACCTGATAATGGAAAGCTTAGAGAACTCAACCCTAGACCTAACCTCCCAGCAATCTTCAGGAAGCACGCAAGTTTTGGAAACCCTTTGGCTTGATTTAGTTGTCTATAAAAGAGTTTTCCAGAGGCATGCAACAGGAAAAAATAAATCTCCTCAGTGTAGGCAATATGCAAATAAGTGCCACTACCCACAGCTCTCAGGTGAAATCATACCTGTGAAAATGAGCATTCAGTCTTCCTAATGAATTGAGTATGCTTCCTCTGAGGATTGTTCTGTTTCATGTGTGCAGCTATCTAAGTCATTCTCCGTGGGGCTCATGTGTCAGAGCATTGTGTGAGCAGGGGCGCTGTGTGCTGGACTATCTTTTCAAAGATATTTGTATAATAAACAGTCTTAGGCAGAGCACAGGCCAGGCTTGTTTATTGTCCAGTGTGATAAATATTGTTTCCTTCTGCAGTAAAACTCAAGCTGCTTTCTTTACAGATCATTATAGAAGATTCATGTTCCCTAAGCTTAGGGCTCCTTAATTGTGACTCAAGCCCACTGTGTCATTTCCACCTTTCAGCCCTGTGGACCACAGGAAGCAGAGGAATAGACTGACCGTGCTGTTTATACTGCTTGCTGGGCTAAGAGTAACACACTTCCGTCTGCGAGCTGAGAGACTCCCGTCTCTTGCCAACATTCATGAAGTTATGACAGTCCTGCTGGTTAGCTTGCAAGTAGAGTGAAATTTGTGGTACTTTATAGTTCATGACAACACTGTTACAGTGCTTATAATTTATTTTAAAGTTCTTCAGCATAGAGAATGACATGTGTGTATTATGTAGGGGAAATCACGACTCACGTGTATACTCCAGGGTAAATATTCAATGTTGTCAGTCATTCATAAATTGGCCAACAACAGAAACATTACTAATTTGTGCAACAGTCATCACAAATACATTTTATTAGTCAAATTAATATTTTATTAATTAGCATGATGAATTTTTAAAAATGGACATATTGGTGAAATTACAAATATAATCACAATGGCTATATTAGCTGCAGACTATTTAAGTTTCCATCTAAGCATGGAGACATTATTAAAAATCTTTAACAATATTTTCATGTAGTCCCTGCCTTTATAAATAGCAGCTACAGACAGAATGTGTCATAGACTCAGAGCGATTTGAAATAAAATAAATGCTGGCCCCTGGGCACAAGGGAAGCAGACTTCTACAGAGTCCTCTTGTGCCACACCTTTTGTTTCCTGGGACATGAAGCTCAGATTCTCTGCCATATCTAAGGGCAGAAAGTAAAAGTGGGATTTTGAGACCTAGGGGCATTGACTATTTTCTTACCAGTCCAGAGGCACATAATTCAGAGGCACTTTGACAACTGGCAGAGCTTCAATGATACACTCCAGTTGTGGCCTTACTGCTCTTAGGAGTGATATCTAGGGCTTGATCCTTCCTACACAGTTGTGTCTGTAATTTTCGGTTTGGAGAATTTCTAGTTGTTTGTTACTGAAAGCAACAGAATCCTACTCTGGACTCTTGCTGCGTTTGTCCACAATTGTTCTTTCATGCAAGCTGGTGGACCAGACACCTCAGAAGAAAGAGCTAGGATTTAACCTTCTCCTAGAACAGGTTGATGAGCTGCCTTGGGCTTGCTTCTAGGCTGCTTGTGAAGTAAGCATCTCTGTATGTAGCAGGATTTGGCTGGAAACTTGCTTTCCTTATCACCTGGAAATGAGGCTGTGAGAGAGAACCTACCACTCATCTATCACCTGCCTTATTTTTCCAGCAGGTTTTGGAATTCAGCATAAAGTGCTATAAGGTTGGGCTTGACCAAACTGGATTTAGTTCTGTTCCTAAGAGCTGCCTTGTAAGCAAGGAGGGTTTAAAAAAAAAAAAAAAATCTCTTAGGTTGAGGGCAGCTGACCGAACATCAAAGCACTGCTACAAAACCACGGTGCAGTTTAACTGAGTACGTAGAGGGCTACCCAGAGATCCTTTGGTGACTGACAGCAGTATGGCCAGTACACACGGAGAGGGCAGATCAAGTGCGATCTCAGCGTAACACAGCACTGCTTAACACAAGTTTTTGGGAAGTTGGCGGGAGCCAAGGAGCACACTGAGGAGCAGCAGTTTGAGACAGCTTGGGTTTTTCACGTGTTATTTTAGGTCATCCACAAGTCACAAAGAGCCAGATTTCATGTAGTCCGGCCTTTATAAATTGCGGCTAGGGACAGAAACTAAAGGACAACCTTTATCACCATACACTGAATAAAGCCCGGCTGGTCATCCCAGAAACCCCCACATGGAGCAGGGATTGTGTGTCAGTTCACAGCGTGAACACAAAGCCACTCTGTCTGTCCCTGGACGTGGAGCCAGGATCATCTCAATGGAGGATTATACCTAGTGAAACCTGTAGATAGCTCAGAGCTCAGGGGCAAGGACGAACAGCAGCATGCTAGCCAAGACGCACCTGGCAGGTCAGGCAGAGGACCAGCTGCTGGCAGGTACGTAGGTGAGAAATGTGTGCAGGCGAGCCCACCTGACACCTGCCCCTTAGAGAGATGAGTGGAGAAGAATTCAGAAGCTGTCCTGCTTTTTTATTTTTGGCAAACTGAAATATAATTTTGCTTCTGGAGGGATCAGTGTTTTTTTCCCCCCTTTGGTGTGTCTTTGCATCGAGACAGTGTTCTGTAGGCCACACATCTTTGCCATCCTTTTTACAGTTCTGTTGTTCTTACTGGGATTTCAGGATGTTTTCTTGTGGGGCCTTGATTCAACATAAAGTTCAGGAGGAAGAAAACTTGATGGATCCTGACATGAGAGAAATGATAATTGGGTAATTATTAATTAGGTTATAAAGCCTAGGAGCTTGGGTATGAGAGACACGAAGAAGCAGTATTTGTTCCTGTGCATCCATACCCAGGAACATCACCTGAACGTCCAGTTCCTAAATTTTGTTTCACTGACCTGTGCGTACTGTTGTCCCTGCCTACATAGCTCTCACTATGTTGGTTTCATGTAGTTCTTGTGGTTCATTCATATTGACATGCAGTCACATACTATCACTTGATATCCGTTGGGGATTGGTTCCAAGACCTCCTGTGAATACCAAGCTCAATTCTCTTATGTAACCTGTACACATAACCCACACACATCCTCCCTAATACTTCACATCATCTGTAGTTATTTATAAAACATAACTCGGTCTAAATATTATGTAAATAGGTGTTGAAATGTATCGTGTAGGGAATAATGACAGGAAAAAATTTCTACATTTTTAATAGAGACAGAGCTGGTTTTGAGGGTGGGGAATGTTTTCTACCCACAGTAGGCTGAGTCTGCTGTGTGAAGCCAGCAGATCCTGAGTACCAATCATATGTACAAGTGTTCTGGCTGGTTGGCAAGGGAAGCAATCGGCTTATTATTTTCCCCTTGGTGTTACACTACTTTGCTGCAAATTACAGGTGGCCTGTATACTGACACATTTAACAGGACTAGATTTTAGATTTTGAGCTACTCACTGCCTGTCCCTTTTCAGAATTCGATGTCCAATCCTTGACCTATGTGCCCCTTCTCCAAGTCCTTTTGGATCTAGTCTATGTGACCCCATGGTGCATTCAGAGGCAGAAATATGGAAAGATAAAGTCTAAAGGACAGGAACATAGAACTGTGATGTGCCAGCTCTTGACACGGCTTGAATTTAAAAGAGGCTCTGTCCTGTTGAGGTTTAATCCCTTCACAGTAATCCCTGACTTTCCATCCCTCCTGCCTTCCTGTCTTGCCTGCAGCATTCACAGCGGGAGCTGCCTGGGGACCACTTTGATTGCACATAAAAATTCTGTAGTCTTTCTCTGTGGAGCACATGCTTTAGTTGTATAAAATCCTTCAAATGTATCAGCTGGAAAAACTCCTTTCCTTCCAAAGGAAATATTATTTCCCACATGGAATATATATAACCACTTCATTTCACCAGACTTGGCATTTTGTTGAGGAGAATAGGCTTTCTGTGACCCTCGGTGGCTCCTTCCAGCATGCCGGTCCTGTGTGCCTGTTCCCCTCAACTATGGTTGCAGTCAGGTTGCATGGGTCATGCTGGAAAGTCATTTATACTGAAGTGATTTAATGTGTCAGCTGTTTGGTTGGCTGTGGTTGGCAGGAATGGGGTGAGGCTTTGTGTCAGATGGGATGTGGTCAGAGGGCAGGAACCACCTGGGCTGTATCGGTGTGTGTCTGCTGGCTCTTCAGAGCCATGCTGCAGATGAACCACAAGAGAAACGATGAAGATGTCCATCAGGAAAGCTACAGGATAATATTGGTCCATGGACTGGGGATGTAGGTCAAGGCCAGAGTGCTCTTGTGGCCTATGCGAGGCGCTGGCCCCATGCACAGCCCCCTCTAAAGAGAGAGAGAAAGGATCGTTCTTACAGTTTCTCAGTTTGCATGCCATATGACCAGCAGATGTGCTGATCTCTTGCTGCTTGTGTCACTGGGTGGGGTTGGAGGAGGAGATGGGGAGCTCATCTCACTGCCCTTCCCCCGTCCCTCCCATGTCTTCACCCAGTTATTTCTTGTGTTGTCATAGAAAAAAGGATTTCTGACACATCAGTGAAGTCTAGAAAGACTGGGCACAGTTGAAGACGTACACACTCGGGGAGAAAACAGTGTGGTGCCTGGAGAGAACGGGGCGTGATGGTCTGGTGTTGGGGGTGTGTTTGGAGACATCCTGCAAGACGGGTGATCGGATGCTTTACCTAAAGTATTCCTGAGGCCCTTGGACCAGTTTCTTCATCTTACGTTCAGGCCACTGCTCTGTATGTTAGCATACAGGCTAAGTCATGCACTGATGCTATCCCTAAGGGATTTAGGTGTGATGGGCCTGGGGAAAAAAAATAAAACTAACAATTCTAGGGAGCATAGATGAGCCTAGGGAATAGAGATAAGACAACTTTGTGTAACTTGGATCATGCCTTAGAATTATAGTTTTCCTGTCCCCTGTCTTTTTTCTTCTATCCTACTTTATTTAAGTTTAAATGATTTAAACTTAAATCATAAGAGTCCCTCACTCATTTTACATATATATATATATATATATATATATATATATATATGTATGTATATATATATGCGCATACATGTGTGTTTTAACGTAAGTTTTATTTATGATTTTAAATATGTAGAAAAGTTACAAAAATAATGTGAATAGTTCTTGTCTACCTTTCATCTAGATTCCTTGATTTCATACATTGGCTTTATCTTTCTCTACCTCCCTGCTTCTCCATCCTCTCCCTTTCAGTTATGATGACCTTCCAACCTAGATTTGGGTAAATTCTAAAAATGACCTTCTCTTACCTAGCAGCAGAAATGCCAAAATTAGGAAATTAACTTTGACACAATACTCTTAATGCAATTTGGGGACTTTATCTTAACATATCGTATGAGCAGAATTACTAATGCGAGAAATGGAATTTATTTTCTGTTTGCTTGTTGTGAACTCTTTTGTACTTTATGGTTTTCTACTTGCAGAATGTAACGAACACAATGCACTATTTGAAATCTCCAGGGCTGGGTGTGTAGCTCACTGGGTGAAAACTTGCCTAGCATATATGAGGCCCTAGGTTCAAATCCTGTCACCCCTAAAATTAAATCAGATTAGATCAGGTCTCCAGATACTCAGTTTTTAAAAGTGCTGTCTCAGCTCACAGGATGAAGTTTCAGGAAAGTTTTAGTGAGAGTAATAGCAAGGTGGTGACGGCAGCATCTTCTGTCTCGAGTGTGTAACTTGGGCTCAGTGCTGCTGAACCCTATGTCAAATCCAGCTCCGACTTGGAGGCTCTTGTATATTCCTGAAGCTGAACTGCTGTGCAAGTTCGAGGCTCAGCGAGGGACTTTCTGGTAAATTCCTGTGTTGATCAGACTTCGTACCACTTCCTGGGGGATGGTTATAAACAGTTCTCACCAGTGGCAAACCTGTTTACCCTTTTTACGTCAGTCCCCATCCCAAGGGTGGAGATAAAACAAGTCTTTGGAAGCAAGAGAAACACAATAGAACAAATTAAACTTGGGACTGCCTGCCAAAGTTGCTGTGGGAACCCAGGAGCGAAACCTACGTTGTTGAATAAAATAGAATTAACTTGTTCTTCAGAAAGGTTTTTCTTTTCTTTTAAAACCTGAGAAGTATGTATCACATACTCATATTTGGGTACCATGTTTGAATAGCTTGTCATTTCCCTGAGTGTTATGTACTGTGTCATCCCTTTCTTATTCTCTTCTTTCTGGTTACAGGATGAATCAAATCAAATCAAGGATACGATGTACAAGACTGACGTGCATTTCCCTATCAGACTTCATGCCTAACATATCTCCTTAGACACAGCAGTGTCACAAGTTCATGGCAGATACACATCTTGCCCAGAGTAAAATCCCGGCTGGCCATAGCATGTGCAGTTAGAGAATGCTGGGTAATGCTGTGTGGCCCGCGGGAGTCAGTTCTCACCAGTGGGGACATCTGCACTGTACGTTCTGGTTCTGGATGTTCTGCTTACTTCTGTGGACAGAGTAGAGCACACGGTGAAGGTGTGTGGTAGACACAGCTTTTTAAAAACACCTTGCTCTAAGCTACAAATATTACATGTTTGGGGGGAAAGATGTCATTCTGCTTTGAAGAGAGTCCAGATCCTGTTATTAAGCCTCCTAAGCTTGAACAGAAAAGCCAGAAAAGTTGAGTCAAATTCACACATTAGAGTCCATATTCCAGAAGAGAAACGCAGGATCCAGTCACTCTGCTAACTCAGGACGCATCACAAGTGCTAGCACCTTCTGGAATACTCTGTAAATAGACTCGCTGCTTGAGCTCTGAGGATTCTATTATTGCAGTATCTTCTCCCCATGTGGTTTTTAGGGAATACTATGGGGGAGTAATGTCCCCATTCCCATACTGGCTTGAGACAGCACCCCTCAGGTCATGTCCCTAGGGAGTGCTTGAAAAAATAATATAAATGAAACTCCTTGCAGCTGTGTACAATACTGAGGTTATAATAAACAGTCATAAGAAAAAAATGGCGGAGCTTTTCAGAGGGGCAACACCAAACATGCTTCTCTCAGATTTTTAATTCTATAGTCTGAGCCCACCAACCAACTGTGGGTGTTTTCATATGGTTCTAGATTCATGAGGTGGTTTCTACACTTGTTCTATTGAAATACATGATATATATTAAGCATCAAACTCAGGACTTGTTACAAGTTAGGCTGAGTTGCTACTATTGAGCCACACACATTCCCAAGCAGAAGAAGTCAACTAATTTATTACGTCCTGACCTAGGTATTCGTCGCTGTTAGATTTGCTGGGAGCTCAGCATGACTTTGTAAGTAAAGACAAGCAAGCTGGAACCCATGGAAGTCAAGTTCAAATTACATTTCACAAGAAAGCACAGTAAAGATGGAGATTCTGTGATAGACAGTGTACCGATCAGCTTTGCATTACTAGGGAAAAAAAAAGAATAACGATAAGAAGAAAATACCTGAAGCCCCTGACTATAAAGTGAAAAGGTGTATTAAACTCACAGTTTGGGAAGTTCAAGCCCAAGATTGGGAAGGCCCTTAGGTCTGGCCTCTGGCGAAACAGTGTATAGGTATAGATGATTACATATTGAACCAAGAGCATGGAGGAAAGAGAGACAGTCCCACCGTCCCCTTCTGAAGTAGGCCTATGTTGATCTGATGAACTCCCCACGGTCCCATCTCCCAGAGGTTTCATCACCTCCCAGTAGTGCCACCTTGTGGACCAAGGCTTTAATTAGTAGACCTCTGGGAGAGACTCAAATAAGTGGTATCCACCATAGCAGATGGCAAATAGTTAGAGAACAGGAATTAATCTGAGTTGCCCTGTTTTGTGCTGGATTGAGGGCTCTGCAGTGGGGTCTCTAGATGGTATGAGTTAAGATGGCCAACCTGCTGAGGCTTTCGAGTAGACAGCAACCCTAGAGGGGAGCAAGAGTGCTCCAAGTCTAGAGTGCTTCCTCATGTAGGACTCAGGCAGAGTCAGAGCTGGGTCAGAGCCTTCAGTTTGGGGTTTGTTGAGAGTTAGATTCTCATTAAGGGAAGGAGCATCAGTTATCTGAATTCCTCAAGCAAGTTTATAGTAGAACTTGCCTCTCCACATTCTTCAGAAGAGAGAGGGCTGCTAAGGAAAGCTATTTAGTTTTGTTGGCTCTGGAATTGGGGGAGCCAAGTCCACGGGATATACTCCAATAATCAGATCCTTGCAAGGTAGAGAATAGGATATAGGATACAGTCTTCAAAGAGAAGGGCGCAAAAGCAAAGGTATAACATAATTTTTTTTTTTTTTTAGTTTATGAGTCGTAGGCAAAGATAAATACTATCTAACAAATGAGATACTTGCATTTAACTTAGGTCTTTGTTACACAATTTCAGAGCACAAGGAAAAGTTCTGGAATTGGTTGGACATAAGTTCAAACTCAAGCCTCACTATGTGTATGAGTACTGGAGAAGTAGCTTATCTTTCAGACAGCTTGATTTCTCTATCTTCCACGTGTGAATCGTGTGAAGAAAGCCTGAACAGGTTGCTGTTCTCATCTCCTGAAAGATGACAGACTGATGAAGGGATGTGCCACTCCTTACCTGTTCAGCTTCTGCTCACAGTCTTTACATGACAGCTATAATGTAACCATTCATGTTGGGTTTCTCTTTGCAGCATAAGGGTATCTATGGATGCCGGCAATGTGCAGTGACTGTGTTCAGCGGCCCAAGCTTTGGACTGAGCATCAGAATACACAAGTGAAACAGGCATTTAGCTGCGTGTAGTCAGCTTCCAAACATTAATTGAATTAATGAAAATGCCATGTTCTGAAAAGATGAATGAATTCTTATTGTAGTCTGAATAAGGCTGGATTCTTTGTAGCTCTTCTCCTGTTACTTTTACTTCCAAAAGCTGAATTAAAAACGAATTTGAGTCACTTCTCAAAAATCAGCCCCACCTCTTCTCCTCCGTCCTCAGGCTGGAGCTGCCCTGGAATGCTGCCAGGGAGCCTTTGTCTGTGGACTTGGCAGGTGCCTGTGCTATGCTGTGTTTTGTCCTGTTAACCTCTATTTTATCTGTCAGGAATAGTATTCCCCATTGTTGAAAGCAGCAATTTGCCAACCAAGCAAGCTTGGAGTCCTGTTTGATGGAGCATTACAGAGAGCAAAAGGAAAAGTTTAAACAGATTTGCCTCTCTAATTTCCTGAAAGAATAACAGACAAAACATGCCCCCTGGTAAAATGCTTTCTGTTTGCATTAAAATAACAAGCATTTATTGCCATGGCAGGAGGAGAGAGAGGCCAGACAGAATAAGCCTGGGTTTCCGGATTTCATTAAGTGCCACTACTACTCATGGAATATCATGCTATTTAAAACACATAAACCATAAATCTCTTCTTTCCTAATAGCCTAAAGTATTCAGAAAGAATTTTTTCTTCTCTGACTGTAAACCATGGTACTAATTTTTTGTAATTGGGTGTCACCAGACAGGATCCAGGTGGTCCTCAAAACAGACATGGGAACCCAGGCCCACCCTGGTTACAACAATGGATTCATGTTCAGAAGAAAAAGTCTACTTTTCCTTTCTTTTGAAAAAAAAAGTTTAATTAAGTGTCACTCTGTAGTCTAGGCTGGTCTTGAACTTACTTCGTAGTCCAGTTCGGCCTAGTCCTCCTGCCATAGCCTCCCCAGTGTTGGGATTACAGGAGTGCACCACGGTGACTACAATTATGTGGTGCTGACGGATTGCACTGAGGCTGGCACTTCCTAGGCAAGCGTGCTAATCACTGAGCTCCCCCCCAGCCCTATCCTTTGAAAAAGTTCAAGGTACAATAACTCGTCTGTGATTAGTAAACCCTGTCAGTCATTTCTTCACAGTCTTATAGATGTTACACTTTTATATTTACAGTTTTATGGAAAAATCCATTTATACCTGATTTATTTATTAAAATAAATATCTGTAAAAATGTGTATAGTATACAAAAATGTTTTGTAAAGTAATGCAACTTATGTTGCATTTATATCAGAAATACAGGAAGATATTTCTTTTAAATTGTACTGAACGTCAGTTACTCATTTTAGCTCTTAACTAGCCACTGAATTTTTTGCCAGGGCCATATTCTCTTACACCTCAGACATCCTAACTTTTATTTAGTTTCTTTGGGGCTTTCCTCCCATCTGCTTTGGTGGCTGTGTATTCTGTGATATGGGCAAGAAGGGTGCTTGCCCAGACTCCTAGAACCCCGGGAGACCGTGGCAGGAGGAGTACTACGTGAGGCTGGCCTGAGCCACTTCACCACGAGAGACCTTGACTCAATACAGAAGGGGCTGGGGATGTAGCTCAGTGCTCTTTGAGCTCTGTCCTAATACCAAAAATAAAAAATAAATTACTTCAGAAATAGAACAATGATTAGAAACTGCAGTTACACAATGACCAAACCAAGGAGTTGGGTCTGCCCCAGAAGATGGTAACCCAGGCAGTGCGTAAGGCAACTGCTGCTGAAGGCTTTGCCCCTGGCTCTCCGGTGGGTCACTCAGGGACTGCAGGAGCTTGGACAAGGTAAAAAGAGTAAACCTCTAACAGCAAAAGAAAACTTTCGGTCATTAGGTAAAGAATAACAGTGGGGCTGAGGTGCAGTTCAGTGGTAGGGCACTTGTTTAACATGCAATAGGTGAACCCCCACCTCAAAAGAAAGAAAAAGAATGAATGAATGAAAGGCTTTATTGATTTGCTGCTGTTTTAAACCTGGCTTCCCAGGTCTTCCAAACCTGAGGAGGCGATGTGCGTTTAGGCAATCAAGGAAACGTTAAAAAAAAAAAAGGAGAGAGAAAAAGGAACGCAAAAACACAGTTGTATTGTAAAAGGGCTAAGTACTCAACAGGGGGGCGCTTTGAGGAGAGGTGGCACCTCACTGCCAGAGTGCTCTGGAGAATTCCTGAGGCTGCAAAGTCTCCCTCACCGAGAGTGGAGAAGCCTGTTATTCACACTTCGGCTGGGGCCCAGAGTCCATCCTTAGCTATAAATCATACCAGAGGGGCTTCAGCTGTCAGAGAGTGGGACAGATTGTTTTCGGCTGCTCTTGAGTCCTTGAAAAGGGCTGTACGGGTAGGCTGTTATTAGCAAAGTATAAACAAAAGCCGAAAGCCGGATCTGGTAACTCATACAACTTTAATCTCAGAACTCGGGGAAGCTGAGCCTACGCTGAGCAATTTAGTAAGACCATGATTTAAAATAAAAATGGAGACGGGGCTAAGGATGTAGCCCAATGTGAAGGCCCTGTGCTCCTTTCCCAGTACTTGAGAAGAAGAAGAAAAAAAAAAGTGATCCAGAGAAGGTAGATGGAGAATTACACCATCAACTAAAGTTTCCTTTGGCTAGGTAAGAGTCCCTGAAGTTTAAACCTCTATTGTATTGACTTAAAAAAAAAAAATAATCTCTCACTTTGGTCCTTTGACAGCTTTGTAGTAATTCCTTTTTTCATTTTAAAATATTTTGTTATTCTCACATATATTATTTTCAAATAATTATCCACCAGCTACTTTTTCTTGAGAAAGTACTTAATAATTAATAAAGAATTAGGCATTGTGCTTTCTGTGCTGGGTCATGGACTTCGTTAATGATGAGCTGTGGGTTACGTTCTGCGCGCTGAGCCCTGTGCGGAACAGACAGGCCACACATCTTGCTGACTCTTTGGAAGGTTCTGAGCCGCCGTCTTTCTTTTAGCTACCTACTAATTTTCCCTTCTAGATTCATTTCATTCAGCCAAAGGGTAAATCAAAATGGAGATGGTTCTGGAGACTCGCAACCACATTTGCCTGTGGTCATCAGCGAATATGGTTCATGAAGGGGTCTCTGTTACCCTTGAAAAAATGCTTATCCTGTCTGCAGTATTAATGGAGGTCATTGTACCCACGAGACCTACTCCAAGTTAGAGATGTGATCCTTTAGAATCTATTATCCTGTCGAATTTAGCATATGTTGTAGGACGCTGGAAATATATCACTGGTTTGGGAACTTCTCTCCAAAAGCTCAGTGCCAAATAGGTCTAGAATTACTCTTAAAATAAAACCAAAGATTTTCTCTGTTTTGCAGGGACTGCTTGTCAGCTGCTTTATATTCTTTTCTTCTGTTTTTCTTTTACCTTGCCTTTTACCTTGCAGTAATTGCTTATTACTGAATTAAAGGCAAGCACTATGGTAAGAGGCTAGTAGAAAACAATAGGTTGGAGACTGAAATCATACATACACAGTTGAATATTTACATCCCATGGAAAATTACTATGAAGGCAATATAGGAGAGGAGAACAAGGCACCTAGGGATGGGTCATATCTTTATAGAAGTTGCCATTTGAGAAGCAACCAGTTCTCTAATGATCTTGAAGTGGAATCATGTGGGTAGTGAGATTACCAAGTGTGGAGTTCTCCTGGCAACATACCTGGTGTGCTATAGGAAATCTGGCCACAGAAAGGACAGAGCAGGTTGGTGGTGGCCCCAGAGGACAGAAGAAGGAAATGGGCCTTGGAAAATCAATTACAGAGGATTAAGTAAAAGCCACAGCTTGTTATCTGTGTGCGGGGAACGTCCTAGAGGGGTTTTAGTATGTGGAAGCTCACAATCTAACTTTTCTACTATTGACTCATGATGATCACAAACCAATAAATCAATTAGCTCTATCTTGCTTTGTCTGTGGACCCATATGTGGAACACAGTTTGCCTGCCTGTCTTGCCAACTTCTAGTGCAGATATGAAGTAGAGTTGCATTTTCTGAGAAGATTGTACGAGTGGCAAAAATGGGCATTAAAGGAAATGTGTAACTTGGTGGCAAATCTCTTGCCTACCTTGCATCAGACTCTGGGTTTGACCCTCAGTGTTCAAGAAAAAGAAAGGTAAGGAAAAGAAAAAAAGGATTAGAATGAACAATGCTAATTATCCCAGAGAGGGAACAGAAAGGATAAAATTCAATGAAAAATATAGAAAAGAATAAGTTAGATGCCATTTTTATATTTTTTATTGTCCCCCCAGATGCCATTTTTAAAAACATTTTATGAATAAAGAAACCAGTTCCATTATTTAAGATAGAATATCTGGGGTCAATGATTTCTTATTCTTAGAATCCAGAACCCAAGTTCAAATGCTGGCTGAGGTTCAAAGTGTACGATTTTGGATAAATCACCACCATTTTTAAATTTCAGCTTCTTTGTCAATAAAATCCACCTTACAATGTTGTGAGAAGACTCAACAAAGGCAAGATAGCAAAAGAAATGTGATTTTTTAGAATTGTAAGTGTGTTACGACTTATTGTTAATAACCTGGAAAAGTCAGGGCTCATTCGAGTGGGCATGCTTTAATGCAAATAAAGATAGGTGTCTCCCTCAATAGAAGTCTGGGCATACTTGTTCTTTAGTTTAGAGAGTAGAAAATGAGCCATTGGAAAGTTCCATATACATTGCTGTATTTACCTTAATATCCTTCAGATGGGTCTCCTCCTGAGAGTAGCTCCTTTGGAGGAGAATGCGACTTAATATTTTTATTTTTTTTTCTCCTAAAATACCATCGTATGCATGTGAATTTGGGTTAGAGTTGTAACATTAGAATTAACACCTCATCTTCCTTGGTTTTGGTTTTTCCTCCTTTCTTTGATCAGGGAGTATGAACACGGATGGGAAGGAACAGACTTCTGTGCCCTCGGCTAGCATGAGCAATAGATTTTGAGATACACACAGTTTTTTGAATATACAGCAATTTTCTTGCTTTCTTCACTCCAGATGATGTCTGGCATGCTGTCATTCCATTTGAGTGAGGGCACCCTGCTCTGCCCCTGGGTACTTCAGAAAAGCGCCACTGGAGGAGGTCACAGTGTCCTTCAAGTCATACTTATCAATGCGTGCTTTCTCTTTCCTCCTTTTGTTCCTAGGTAAGTGTGAAATTGGCTGGGCCTACTACTGCACGGGGGCAGGGGCTGCTGCCGCCATGCTGCTGTGCACGTGGCTGGCTTGCTTCTCAGGCAAGAAACAGAAGCACTATCCATACTGAGATGGAGCCACCAGCGACAGAGGAGAAAATGGGCCATGGCGCTTGAAGGGGCCAAAGCACCCAACTACTTTCAAAAGGTGGAATAGTGGTTCTAATCCAATACAGTGCTAAGGAAATGAAACCCAGTGAGATAAGCAGCATTATACAGGAAGCAAGAGTTTGGGGAGGATTGTGCAAGAAGTGAAGAGTGTGGGGTAATGGAGAAAAATGGACCAAAGGCTAAAAATTTTGCAGGGTGTTGGGTGTTTCTTTTCCACAGAGTATTGTTAATGTTTATCACATACACACGCAAAGCAACTCTATATATGCAAACAAGGATTTTGTCTCTGTTATGTTTTGTTTTTTCAAGATAACGATGTCAGAGAACCAAAAGGGCTAGTAGAAACAGTATTAAGTGGGAAGCAGGGTACCTCACTAATGTTCCCTGTAGGCGATGGCGGTCCAGAAAGCACACGAACATATGCACACATATGCATCCACACACAAGTCCATGCACACACATGTAGATCATCACACAAGCTGCACTGGAGGATTAGCAGACTATCACTCCTCTGTTTTCTTTCTAATATGCATTAAAATACAGTATTATCACTTTATAAAACATACATTAAAAATCAGTGAATGGACCAGTAAGCCACTCTTATCAGTATTTTATGTATCCTGCATAAACTTCATACCCTCAACATGTTTTCATGGCTTATGCAGACCCTTAGAGTTAAACCTTCATTCTTCAATATTATTCAAAGATATGCACTATTTCTCTGAGTAGCTTCTGCTATGATATTCTTATGAAGGAAAGGGACAACTTGATGTCCACTGGAGGAGAGAATGCAATGGAAGATACGAGAGTAATGGAAGACATTTTCCAGTCATTAGATATTGGTTTTCTTTGTCCATTATTGTACTGTGTTGTACTACATTTATTTCAATATTCATTTTGTAAAAAAAAAAGTGCTAATTTGTTTGTATTTGGAAAGCTCTGTGAATAAATTCTCTCTTTGATCAATAGCTTGACTAGTCATAGTGTGTGAATTCAGTTACGGGGTTTCTTCCTTTAATTTCTTAAATACCTGCAACCTTTCAACTGTGACAGTCCTGATAATCTTCCCCTTCTCTTTGAAGACCTCTCATTAATTGACCCACTAATTATCCAGCCAGACGTTGTTCTAGGCATAGAGTGTGTTAAAGGTGAGACATAGTTTTTTTCTTTTTAACTTAAATTCTTTGCAACTAGAATTTTAAGTTCTTTGCAGGTTATTCTGATCATGACCAAATCCTTTTATTTTATGAATGAAGTGTAAGCTTTAATTCATATATCAATGTTGGTACAATGATTTTGACAAATTTATTAATATAGAATGGAGTGGTAGAGGAATTATATGCTGGTACGTCAACACATCCCATACCATCTTTATACATTCTTCTGTTACAAATGTAAAGTTATTTCAAATAAAAACTCTGGTAGTAATGCTCAAAATTTTGCTTCATCAATATGGAGAAGAAAATAAAATAATAATTTTACAGGGTGGGAAATTCATCTATAGTGTATCCAGCAAAGAACTTATAATTGAAAGTATTTTTAAAAACCTAAACCTTCATGACTTAATTGTGAGAGACCAAATTATCATATATTTTGAAAAATAGAATATATAAATGTAAAATTTATGAAAAGATGTTTGATGACTATATTCTTATGTGGGAATTTCAGGTCTGTTTTTGTATAAAGTTTTTGTGTATATGTGTCTTACTACTTTCTCATTGCTGGGACAGAATACTGAACATGCACAACCTAAGGGAGGAAAGATTTATTTAGCTCATGTTTCAGAAGGTCATACATCGTCCATTTGTAGGCAGCCAGCAATGGTGGAAGCATGTGGCAGAGGCTGGAGAGCGATGCACAGCATTACACTCAGGACCCATATGAAACAGCAGCCCAGCTGGTATCTGAAGACTCAGGTAAGGACAGAACTTCTCCAGGAAGAAGCTGTATCAATGTTTCTTCTTCCTTCCTTTACTTAGTTCAAGATGTCATTTGGGCCCTCTTACCCAGAGTGGGAATCCCTTCATCACTTTTTGGCTCAAAGACCAATAATTACACAAGCCCGATAGCTCTGCCCGGGTTGCCCCCCAATATCAACACGTTGACACAATCCCTCCAGATCAAACCCCAAGTAGCCAACAATTCCCAACAAAGTCCTTCTTCCCATCTGAAATTTCTTGACCCTGGCCTTTATAACCCACATATCTACCTGCATTCTGATCTACTGAGCTCTGACTAAAATCTACCATCAAGGCTTAGCTCACAGTATACTGAGGCTTCCATACCCAGCATCTTCAAATCTCTCCAAACTCCTCCTGTAAGCCAATTCCAAAGGCTTTCACATGGCATGGTCAGGTAATGTCATAGCAATGACCTTACTCTTGGTACTAATTTCTGTCTTTGTTACTTCCTTGTTATTATGACAGAATACTGAGCATCCACAACTGAAGGGAGGGATGATTTATTTAGTCCATGATGTGAGAAGATTTCACACCATCCGTTCATGGTCAGCCAGCAGAGGTGGAAGCAGAGGCTAGTGAGCTGCACACAGCATTGCAGACAGAAAGCCAAGTGAAGCAGGAGCAAAGGGAAAGTCTGGAGACTCAGTCAAGGCCGGAGCCTTTCCAGGAAGAAGCTATTGCAAAGTTCTTCTTTACTTAAATCAAGCTGCCAGTTGGGCCCTCCACACCCAGAGTGTGCGCCTCTCCCCCATTTCCTGGCTCACAAGTCAATAACGCGAACCTGAAAGCTCTGTCCTGGGCATCCCCCAATATCAACAGGTTGACACACTCCCACCAGGTCAAACCCCAAGCATCCACCCCTTCCAGCCAGGCCCTACCTCCCCACAGCACAGTGTTCTATGTTATCCCACAACACTCACAAACATGAGGCTTTGGGTGGACACTCTAGATCCAAACCATAGCTGTGGGTAGTATTCTGACATGATTTGGGGCAGTAAGACCCAGATCACAATCCAGGGGCTGTCTAGGCTGAGAGTCGCCAAGATGGTGGCAGGGTTGTCACAAGGGGCCAGTGACCTGCTGCCCTTCCACCTTCAAGAAGCTGATCTCTTCTGCATCAGAGACCATTTCGTACTACTCTTAAGTGGGGATTATGTCCATTTCAGAAAGTTTATTTCAGATTGCACCCTCAGCAGAAAGCCTTGACTAAAGAAAGATTTGAGGTGTTTCATAACCACTTTCCTAACAACCAGCTCTTTCGGAAGCAAAGATTTAATACCAAACAATGGATATTTGTTCTGTTTTGTTTTTGAGATAGGGTCTCATTTTGCAGTCCAACAGTCCAGGCTAGTCCTGAACTCACCACGTATAGCCCAGTTTGGCCTCCAGCTCACGGCAATGCTCTTGGTTCAGCCTCCCAAGTGGTGGGATCACAGGCAAGTGCCACCATACCCAGCTTCGTGGTACTCAGGAATAGAACTCAGGGCCTTGGGCTTTCTAGGCAGGTGTTTAATCACTGAGCTATTCCTCCATCCCATTCCATTCTTTATTAAACAAGGCTGAGTTATAACAAATTCTTAAAAATTCAGTTTGAATTGGTTTCCGTATTTGGAAGTTGACCATTCTACCTACATATGCATGTGACTATATTTTCTATACTCTGTGTATTTTTCAATTTAACTTGAGTATCTGAACCATATTTGCTTTTAATACTTTTAATCCTTCCAAGTGAGAACCCATTCTGCTTTGGAAGAATAATAGAAGAATCTGGCCAATTGAATTCTGGATTTTCTGAGGCTTTATCAGTATACAAAAAGCCATGTTACTCTCAACTGCTTAATTCCTGGTTTGCTGAATGTCATTTTATTGTATCTCATTGACTCCTGAGCAAGAGCCACTCCATTTTGACTTCCTGCAGATTAGGAAATATTGCACTTTGCTTCCTCAATTAACAGATCATTTAAATGAATTGATGTTGCTTATAAATTGTTTTTTACTATACCTTCCTGTCGGAGGAGTAGTATGGCTTCTTACCTCCTGTTACCAAGTTGGATTTCTCCATAGAATTCATTAAGCCTGATTCTTTGAACAGACGCAATGATGGCATTGTCATTTTTATGTAGTTCATGTGATTAGACTTAGGTGAGATTCCTTGGAATAAAAGAAATGCTCACTCTTATATGATAAAGTTGAATGACAAAACTTTGTCTTGCAAGTCCTGGCTAGTTTTGTGGGGGAAAGTGGCTTAGTATGTACCAGCATTTCACAAGGAACATCTAATTAAAAATTAGATGTACCACTTTTCAATGAAAATCAAGATTCATAAAGTATCAATAACAATAGCAAAATCTGCCAGGTATACACATATGTTCCTCAATTTATAATAAGATTTTATTTTTCTAAACCATTATTAAGTTGAAAGTATAAGCCAAAAATGTGTTTCATTGACCAAATCTGCCAAAAGCTAATAGCTTAGCTATTGCCATGTGTAACCATGTGTAACCTAGTGTATTTGGTTATAGTGGGATACCTAGGACGTGGGTGCTGTTGGGAGTTGTGGCTTGGCTGGAAGTGGCAGATGCTTGAGACTTGACCTGGAGTAAATAATGTCAACTTGTTGAGATTGAACAAAACCCAAGGCAGAGGTTTCAGGTGTGTGACTTGTGGGCCAGGAAAGAAGAAAAGAACACTCCCTCTTGGTGTGGGCAGCCCAATTTGCAGCTTGGACTAAAAAAGGAAAAAAAAAAGAAACACTTGTTTCAGCTTTTTCTGGAAAAGCACTGGCCTTCACCTTAGCTTCTTTCCTGCTTGGCCACAGTCTGTCTGCTGTGAAGAGCTTCTCTCTGACTAGACCTCGGCCACGTGCTTCCAATTGCCATGAATGGGCTGTGTGAAACCTTATGAAACTATGAGAAAAAATAAATACTTCCTCAAGTTGTGCATGTCAGGTATTCTATCCCAGTGGTGAATAAAGACAGAGTGTCAGTTTCTTACCTTGCTGATTTCATGGCTGAAGAGGGGCTGGGCTCACTGTTGTTGCTCAGCCTCCTAACAGTAGCACGGCATTTGCCTAGGCAAGGAAAAAATTCACGATTCAAAGTATGGTTTGTACTAAGTAAATATTGGTTTTATAGCATTGTCAAGCTGGCTGAAAAATCATGCGTCAAACTCATAAGTTGAGGGTCATGTGTAATCATGGGGTTCTTACTTATCCATATTTAAATGGGAAAGGAAATCTCCACTCATAATTTGAAATGCTCTCTCTGCTTGTCCATGCCAGGAAGAGAAAATCACTCAGAAGTTAATTGATGACATTTAATTGACTTCCAATTTTCACAACTTCATTTATGTATTTGAGTAATAGCTACTGAGCTCCTGTTACTTAGCTGGCATTCTACTAGATGTAAACACTAAATAACATCTAACCCCTGCTCCCACATTGGTCCTCCACCGTGAGGCACAGGGACATGAGCATCCGTGAGGACAGCTGTGTGTCTCACAAAACAGAAGTTCAAAATAAAGAATTACCACAGAAGATGGCCTCCAAGGAGGATCTTACTGTAAGTGGATCTGGACGGAAACAGCAAGGCTCAAATACAGTAAAGAAAAATACCTGAGTGGCTTAGCTTAGGAAAGAAAAGTAGCACCAGAAGCTGCAAGGAGACTGGCAGGAAAGTGGGAAAGCACAGAGAAGAGAAAGGATGCCACACAGGTGAGCAGGTTGGACAGGAAACCGCCTGGGGCTGTGGCACCCAGGGAGCAGCCAAAGCCACAGAGACGAGGTAGGCTGGGCAGGGGGTGGGGAGTGGGGCGGGGCCCAGGCTGGGAACATTAAAACTAGAAGTCAGCCTGATTATTAAAGCATTCAACAACTGTTGCAGGCGTGAGAGGTGATCTGGAAGTGTCATTAAAGGAAGGGACTTCGTTTGAACTATTCTGGGTAACAAGCCACAGACAGAACAACTCCTGGGACTTTGACAGTCTCTTGGTTAGTGACCAGGAGGGGAGTGCCACAGGAGACAGTTGCAAGAAGGGAGAAGAGGCTGCTGACCTCCTGGAAGAAGGCCTTGGAGAGCAAAAATCCCTTCCCTGAGAGCGCATGAGCGAGCAGTTTGACAGGAGGTGGGGGATAGGGATCATGAGGGAGTGCCTGGTTGAAATCGGTGGATTGCTGAGGCCCAGGCGGGCCTCCAATTCATCAGTCATCCCTCAGCTCCCTAGTGCGGGATTACTAGAATGCACTGTCAAGCCTAGCTCATTTTCATGTGGTGCTGGAGAGTCAATGGTAAGAGTAGAATAATTATAGTATTTAACTGGTTATTATGACTTGTTAAGAATTGATTTGTCTTAGATTACATTACAACATTACTATAGATTTTATTCATGTGCTAATTGTGGCAAGTGGTTGATTTTGTTTTTTGGTATATAACAACAGCTGGCTTGCCTTTTGCTCACTGACATTACTGCAATCTATTTCTCACTCAATGAAATGTGTAAGGTATCAGGAAATCAATAGATTAGACACTAAGAAGACACTCAAATATGAGAGCTAAGTAGGCCGAAATAGATGTAAATATCAAAAGCATAAACCAACTCAAGCAAACACATTATTTAATCTAACTGAAGCTATCTTTACCATAGGGGAAGAAATTTTCTACCCTAACTGAACTTTAACCTTCAGCAATAGACCATGAGGGAAAAAAAGCAGTAAGATACCTACAGGAATGTCTAACTCCCCAGGAAATGAGTTCATGGGTCTTGAAAAAAATTGAGAAGCTGGTTTGAAGGTAAGAGTATACGGAGTATTGGACCTTAAAGATACAGTTGACAAATTAAACCATACACTTAACAATACCCTATAAACAACAAGATAACTGGATTCAACAGGATCTGGATGACCCTAAGAGACTCAAACTCAGAGTTATGGGTGTGAGAGAAAGATCAGAGGACAAAAAAAATGTGTAAAGAATTGATTCATAAAAATTACAGCATAAAATTTCCCAAATCTAGGAAAAGACATGAATAATGAGGTACAGAAGGCATATAGAACACCAAATAATCTTGAATGGTAAAGAGATTTTCTGCAACACATCATAATCAAAATCCCAGAGATTTGACACAAAAACGAGAATGCTAAAATCTGTAACAGAAAAATAGAAAATAACTTATAAAGGCAAAGCCATCAGAACAGCTGTAGTTTTCTTAGCCCAAACCCGAAAGGCCAGTAAAGCATGGAGCAAAATCTCTCAAGCTAAAAAAAAAGTAAATATTAACCCAGGCTGTTGTATCTGTCAAAATTATTCTTCTAGAGTGAGGGAGATGTAAACATTTTCTGTGACTAAGAAAACGTAAAGAAATTTATGTCCATCAGAAAATACTTAAGGAACTCTTACACAAAGACAACAAGACCAGCAACAACAAAGAATACAGAGAAAAGGAAACATCAAAGGGGCAGGAGTAATTTAACAAAAGTAAAAACCAAAGAATCAACACTGAAATAATAAGATAATGACAGGGTTTTGTAAATATGTTTCAGTAAAAACTTTTATGCTAAAGATCTTAGCTCTCCAATCAAAGGACATGGGCTGAGAGATCAAAAAACAAACAAACAAACAAACAAACAAAAAAACCCCTCAACATTGTGTTGCTTGCAAGAGACACTTTCACTCATAAAGAAACACATAGGCTGAAAGCAAAGGGATAGAAGTTAATATTCCATGCAGTTGGATCTCCATAACAGGCAAGAGTAGCTATACTATTGTCAGATACAATAAATTTCAACCCAAATAGATCAGAAGAGACAATCATGGACACTATGTACTGAGAGAGGGAAAAATCTGACAGGAAGAATTCATAATTACAAGTTTATATATACCCAAATAGGCTGTACCCCATTTCATAAGACAAAAACTACAGGACATGAAAGGGCAGACCCCAAAATAATCATAGTAGGGGCCTTAGTACCACAATCAAAAGACACATCAAACACACAAAAAATTAACAAAGAAATACTAGAGTTAAACCAGACCATGTAACAGATGACCTTAACTGATATTTATAGAATGTTCCATCCAACATCAACAGAATAAATATTTTTCTTACAAAACAGGGACTTTTTCCAAAACAGACCATATTACAGCCATAAAGCATTCTTCCTCCCCCCCGCCCCCCTTTTATTGATATGTACAAGTGCAGAATTTAAGGTTTACAATGGAGTTGAGCATTTTGTGCACATACATGTCTTGTCAAAGTGACAAGGGCTTTCCCCCTCTCCTTTTGTTCCTCCCCCTACCCTCCCTTCCTTCCCTTCACCCCCCTCCCGCCCCATCCCCCTCTTTCACTTTGTCTTTCGTTTAAAGTTCCATGAGATAGTTGTGGTCTGGGTCTCTCATAATCAGAGAGACCATCCAATGTTTCACCTTCTGCTTCTGACTCACTTCACTAAGCATGATATTCTCAAGTTTCTTTCATTTGCCTGTGAAAACCTCCACACTGTTGGACCTTACAGATGCATAGTATTCCATTGTGTATAGGTACCACAGTTTGTGTATCCACTGGTCTGTTGATGGGTATTTTGGTGACTTCCATATTTTAGCTACTGTTAGTTGTGCTGCTATGAACATGGGTATACATATATCTCTGTTGTATGTTGTTTTGGCCTCTTTTGGATATATTCACAGGAGGGGTGTCGCCGGATCAAAGGGGATATTCATTTCTAGTCTTTTGAGAGCTCTCCATACTGCTTTCCAGAGTGGTCTAACGAATTTACATTCCCACCAGCAGTGCAGGAGGGTTCCTTTCTCCCCACAAACTCGCCAGCATTCTTAAATACATACAAAGAAAGTGAAATAATTCCTTGCATACTTTCAAATCACAATGGAAAAAAATTAGAAATCCACAATAAAAGAAATCAACAACTATACAAATTCATGAAGGTCAAATAATACTTTATTGAACAAACAATGGATCAAAGAGGAAATCTGAGAATTCAGAACTTCTGAGAGTCAAACAGCAATGGAAACATATTCTACCAAAATCTACAAGGCACAATGAAAGCAAAAAAGAATTTTTTAATTATTAATGCACACATTAAAATAAAAGTATAGCTCCAAGTAAATAATCTAATGATGCACCTCAACATTCAAAAAAAAAAAATCAAGAGTAACTCAAATCTAAAAACAGTAGAAGAAACAAAATTGTAAGGATAAAAGTGAAAATTAATGAAATAGAAACTTAGAACATAGAACATATGAAAGATCAGTTAATCAAAGAGCTAGTTATTTGACAGGGTAAATAAGGTTGATAAATCCCCAGCTAAGCTAACAGTCTTGGTTAATTTTTCCTTACTGTGATGAATTGCCCAACATCCACAACTTTGGGATAATAAAAGTCTATTTCAGCTCATAGTTTCAGAAGGTCATCCTCCACAGTGTAAGCACATGGCAGAGGTGGAGGTGGAGGCAGCACCTCATGACATTGCAAACAGGAAGCCAAGTCAAGTCCCTGAAGGAAAATAGAAGCAGCATATATTCTTCCAGGTTCCATCCACCTCTCTAGGCCCAGCCTCAGTGTTCTGCCCCTTCCAGATTTAAGCCCCGACCACATCCAAATACATGAGACTTTTGAGGGACATTCCAGATCCAAACCACAATACTAACCTAAAGAAGAAAAGAAAACACCTACATCAATGCAATTAGAAAGAAAAAAGGTGAAATGGCAATGGACAATACTAGAATCTACAGGATTACAAGAAACTACTTTGAAAATTTATATTCTAATAAATTGGAAAACATGGAAGAAATGATCAAATTCCCAGATATGTATGAAATAACAAAATTGAACCAATAAGATATAAAAGCCCTGAGTAGACCAATACTAAGTAATGCAAGCAAGGCAGTAATCAGGGATGTAGTGACGAAGGAAAGCCCCGGGCGAAGCAAGACCCTATAAAATGCGGTTCACGGATAAAATTATTCTCCATAATTCAGTCCCCTTTCTGATTACAGGAGGCTTTGGGAGACAGTCCAGATCTCAGTGATAACAGCACTTACTTCCTCTGTGCCTCTTTTCATCATGAGTTTTTAGTATTTTTAGCAAGAAGAAGCATTTCAGTTGGCACATGTGCAGAATGCTTATCGACAGAAATTTTTATTGAGGCATTTTGGTGATAGCAGAAACTCCTAGAACAATTTAAATGACCATAAGTAAAGGATTTCTTAAATTACAGAATATCTGCATACAGAAAACTAAACAACCATTTAAAAGACCTATTTTTCTATACTTATAAAGAGCTATGGTGTCTATTAAAAGTGAAAAGCAAGATGCATAAGACTTTATGCCCAAATTTCTGTGAACATTTCTAAAGAATGTACATGCATTTGCTTTATGAACATAAAATGTTTCTGGAAAGCTAAATAAGAAACAGATGATAATAGTTGCCTCTAGATGATATAGGATCAGAGGGAAATTTATACGAAGTACCCTTAAGGCTGCTGAATTTATAGCTCTTTATATTGATTCAAAAATAATTTTAAACTAAAAGATAATTTTAATTTTTTTATACGTTTGCCTCTGTATCTATAGGAAATAAACCCTGACCATGCATTTGAATTCGAAGCCAAACCCCAGATTTCTGGGAAGCCATTTTCAGTGGCTCTCTCCCTGCTTCTGTGTTCTCATACATCCACATCCTACCTTTGTTCCTATGTCTTGACCAGGACAAAAAAAACTCCGGTCTTTATTTGGTTTCAAATAAGCAAGTAAGTAAACAAAAACTTCTCACAGTTACAATGTGGCATCAGGAACAGCTGCAAGTGGAACAGAAGACTTCCTTTTCCTACCCTTCCGTGTGAGGTTCTAATAACTCCATCAGCCTGGGATCTCTCTGTTGGTGTCTTAGTTACGCTTTCATCGCCGGGACAAATTACCAGACATCCAAAACTTAAGGAAGGAAAGATTTATTTTAGCTCCCGGTTTCAGAAGATCTCACACAGATCATTCATAGGCAGCTGGCAATGGTAGAAGCAGAGGCTAGAGAGCTGCTCAAGGCCTTGCAGAGAAGCCAAGGAAAGCCGGGGCAAGCCAACGTCTGGAGACTCAGGCAAGGCTAGAGCTTTCCCAGGAAGAAGCTTTAACAATGTTTCTTGCCCGTCCTTTAATTACTTCAGGTGGCCAGTCCCCACTCCGCCACCCACCTCTGCCACACCTAGAGTGGGTGCCCCTCCTTCAATTCCTGGCCCACAAGCCAATAATACAAACTTAAAAGCTCTGCCCTGGGTGCATCCCCATCTCAGCAAGTTGACACAGTGGTTTCAGGTCAAACCCCTAACACCCACCCCTTCCAGCTAGGCCAACCACACCTGGTTCCATAGTTATTCCATTACATTCAAATATATGAAGCTTTGGGGGAACATTCCAGATCCAAACTATCGCATCTGAATGACATGATCTGTCCTCTTCTTTCTTTTAAATGCAAAATAAATTACTTTAATCTTCTGCATAGCAGCTCTGCAATCTTATTTCATCACTTAAGGATGGCATCACTTTCTGCTTCTGTTGACTTATCAAGATATTTTTTCAAGTGAAGTAGCTTACCTGAAAAGGAATTTTGCCCTCAGTTAATAGAATTATGTAAAATGCCATACATATTTGGAGAAACAGCACCGATATCATCATTGATTTATGTGCGCAACCATTAGACACAGGTGTTTGTCACAGCCTTTTGTCTTCTAAATCTCTGTCTTCATAGACAATCTCATAGATTCCCACAGTCACAATTGTATCTATTTACCAAAGTGTGGCAAAGGCTCCTTTTTAGCCACAGACCACCCCTGTCCAAGTAAGTATGGTAACCTTTCTATTTAGCAAACTCAGACTACACCAAACCCAATCTCTTTGAAGCCGAATTTGTAATATGTCTACCAAATCCAGCTCTGCTTCTAGCGTTTCTTATCTCTGTATACTGTACCACTGTAACCAAAGTTGCTCATCCTAGAAAACTGCCGTCTTCGCTGCTGCTCTCCTCTTCACCCTCTTTCCCCATCCCCACCCATACAAGCTTAATCCAGTTATTATTAGCTGATGTGAGCCAGTTTGGCCAATTTCACTTTCAGGTTCACGCTGGCTCTGTTGCTAGCTTAAGAAATTTGAAGATGGTTGAGAGCTGTAAGTACCCTTCTTCACAAGTATGCCACCTGATGGACGATACAGTTCAAGCAATGTTCTGACCAGATTTTGCCACATATATAAACATTTGTTTGCAAAAGAGCGTAACAACTTTCACTAAGTCTCTTTCACCTATTTGTATTTTAGGAAGTTTGAAAAGTACCCAGTGTAAGGGAAAAAAAGCTTCACTTGAGTGGACATGACTGTGTCTAACAGCAGAGTTCCACTCACCTGCCTTTGGATTGAAATCCTCTGAAACAGTGGAATGCAGAGCTAAGTTTTCCTAGTCTTAAGGTACCATTAGTAAAGGGGAGAGACTGCTAGGCTCACCAGATGCTCAGAATTCAGTTTATGCCAAGACAGAATGTCTGCCTAAATGACTAGAGTCAATTCGTTAATTTTGAATGCCACTCATTTCGCCAATGAAACATTCTCTCCACCATTCCTTATGCCAATTAATCAGCTAGTGGAGATTTTTGAGCAGTATTGATGTCACTTGTTGGAGCTACTTCATCATATTAGGATATAATGAGTGTGAAGTAACTATCTACAAAGTGGAGATTACAAAGAATTTGCATATACTTGCATGCAGTTACATAAATAATGTCCACAGACACATATGTATATAATATAGCCTTTTATACCCTGTACAGAGAAACAAGCCCTTCATTGCTCTCTGAGTGCAGATTCAGGCTAATTCTTGAAGCTCAGCAGTTCTCTCATCTGCCTCAGAGGTTGTGAGTAGAGGCTGGTACATAATGAATATAATTTTAATCTTATTATGCTTTATATTCTGAAGCCCCAGTGCCTTGTCATGACTTTGAAAGTTCTATTTCATAATGAGCTTCACCTCTATAGAAGTAATGACTTTGGAGGGGACCTGTGGATATCCTACAGAGGAACAAGGCCACCTTGATTTTGAAATGTAAGTGAGCATTTTTGAAATTGAGGCAATAAAAAATAGATGATGCTTTTTTTCTTCAAAGAATGGATACTTTTTTAAAATTGTGAGATGGAACCCAAAGCTTTGCATATCCCACCCTAATGCTCTACGGTTGAGCCACATCTACCCCATCTCTCTATAAGTGATTTTCTAGAGGCAAAAGTTAAACCAGAAGAATTTGAGAGCAAAATTCTGATTTCATTACAGTTACTGGAGAAGGAAATCCAGTTTTTAATCTTGAGCTTGCTTGCACATTGCCTTGGCCCAAATCATGAGGTCACGTGTTGTGATAGTATAGAAAGAGATCTATGCAAAAGCCAGGAAGATGACAGGATTAAAAACTTTAAATTATCGTCCTTAAGTGCAGAGATTTTATGCATTATATAGAAACAATTGCTTTTGAAACCATGTTTTTGAGTTTGCAAGATGATTTAGATCATGACATCTATCAGCTAGGACGAATCTAATTCATGCCTGTCCTCTATTTAGTATGTCTGTCTCAAACCACAGGTTTCAGTTTACAAAATGAATACAAGTTTACTGCCAATGGTAGGACCTTTCTGTGTTAGTTTAACATTTGTATCTCCCTAATCTGACCTTGACTCCTGTGATTCTACAATCTGAAGCTGTCCTAGGATTTCTGCTTCTGGTCAGTTGCTGGCCTAGGTGAACCTATGAGGTACCTAGGGGAGGGAAACTTCTTCATCTTAAAGGAAGGTACCCTGTCTTCTCCAGCTGATATTTATAGCTTTATACCTTGATTATTTTAGGCAACTAGGGGATGCTCGTGTTTCTGCCTTTGCCTTTGCTATTTAGGTGCTTTTTCTCTTTACAAAGGAAGAAAGAATGGTACACATAGTTCTAGTTTTTGGAAAATATAACCTGTAATTTAAATTACTGTCCTGGTGGAATCATTAGGACAGCTGAGACTTGAAGGCAAAAGAATGATATAGAATTTGGGGCATCCAACAGGTATCTAATCTTCTTTCTACGTATATGACAGGTCCTGCAAATCCATTTGTTCCTCTGGGGTTCTGGGTGTGACAACACACCTGTGTGCTTCTCCATGACATTTAAATTTGGCCTTACCTGCTGACTCTTGGAGTCTCGGAGAAACTGCTTTGACCTCTCCTGTTTCCTAGTTTGGTTTCTCTGGTTTTATTTATTTATTTATTCATTTATTTATTTATTGTATTAAATCAATCTTTTGTCTAACTAAGCTCATGGTTTAAAACCACAGAATATTAACTGCGTCAGTGTAAAACGAGCTTGAATTGGAGTCCCATTTATTCTCCTGACTAGTGGGGTAAGTAGTCTAATTGCAAAGCCTTTGTTTCCTCTTCTGTTAAGTAGAGGAAATAATAATGTTTATCTTGTGGAAAACTCATAACAAAATGCCTGTACATAATGGATATAATTTTTTTATTCTTACTGTGTTTTATATCATGAAGCCTCAGTGCCTTGTCATGACTTAAAATGTCTATAAGAACCTCTTCGACATAAAGCTTAGAACCTTTACCTGAGGCTGAGTTGGAAACCTGCTGCTTATGCTGTTCCAGATGCTCCAGGCAATTGGCTTCCTTGCACGACATTTTAAAGTCTAAAAATGGTTGTTAGTTGATCTACCTTATCAGTTTTACCTAAGGAAGGATTCTGCACAGCCTTTTGTGGACTGAAATTTCTAACAAAAGCTCAAACACTCACCCCAATTGGATACTGTGCTTACTTTATTTATTTTTGTCTTTCTATAAATTTATTTTATTTTCTCCCCATTTTATTGATATGTATAAATGCAAAATTCAAGGTTTACAATGAAGTTGAGCATTTTGTGCACACACGTATCTTGTCAAGGTGACAAGGACTTTCCCACTCTCCTTTTGTCCCTCCCCCAACCCTCCCCTCCCCTCCCTTCCTCCCCGCCCCACCGACTTTAAATGGTCAGGTGCTGGAGGAAGAGGTCTGCCAATAGGAGGCAGCCGGGCAGCCATGAACACAGTGCTCCTTGCCGGATCCGCCAAGAAACAGGCTCTTCCTGTCAGGACAGCAGGTCTGTGAGAAGCTTCCCAGTGTCCTACACTGCCTGGATATTCTCCAAGGTGTATCAGACACACAGGTGCAAACCACAGGCTGTCAGGTCTGGTGACAAGTGTTAGCCCTTCACTGCTCTCTGAGTGAAGACTCTGGCCAGTTCGTGGGATCTGGACAGTTCTCTCATCTGTCTCTGAGGCTGCGGGCAGGCGTTCCCACGGATCGCATGCCCCAGGGACGTGGTTTGGCTCTGAAAGAGCAATTCCCACTAGAGGCCTTTTACTAAGTGTGTGGTTGCTGAGGCAGATGTTTTCAGGCACTTTGCTTTTGTTTTTGTTTTTGTTATTTTTTTTTCCTGCCCTTGGGAAGTGGTTTTAAGCTATTCAGTTGGGGGGCGGGGGCAGTGGTTAACTATTTGAGAAGAAAAAGGAACAGAAGGAAACACTTTTGACCTTGTAAAGCAAGTGAATATATTATTTTAATGATTTCTGTTCATAGCACAATACCATAGTGTATGTGGGTGTTTGTGAGTGTGTGTCTGTAGACTCAGTCGTGGCTCTAGGTGTTTCTAGAAAAACAGAAAATCTTAATTATAAATACTTAGTAAATAAAGTATTGGGGAAAATATAGCTTTGTGAAATACGCTACACACAGTTTTCTTCTGTCTTCTTTTCCTTTCCCTTTCTTCTGCTTCCTCTCTTCCCTAATTTTTAAGTGACAAGAACCATGCTGTAGTGACACCCTACCGAGGTCCCTGCCCTCCAGAAATGGTCCAACGAAGAGACAGACGTGCGAGTCAGTAGAGTTAGAACCACGGAAGTTTGTATAGTGCCTTCAAGGAACAGAGCGATCATCCTGCCTTGACAGTTAGGGGGGCTTCGGTCGAGGTGTTGGCACCTGAGCTTTATTCGTATGGGAGAAAAATAAGCCCCAGAATTTAATACTTATGACTCACCACGCCCATCGTCATATACACCCATCGCCCACCTCCACACACACACAGATGCAGATTCTCCCAAAATCTGAGGGAACATTTTAGGAATAAGAAAACATAGTTTACCAAAACCTAAGACCAAATTCAGTTTAACCAGGAGGCTGACCAGGCTGCCTCTGTCTGTATGTTTAGTCACAATCCAATTTTAGTCCAGCTAACTATATACATGTTAAGTTTCTATAAGATTTCTTGCTGTTATTTTGCATTTTGAGAATTAATTGTTAGACGGCAAAAGGCACACAGTGTGGATAACCCTCAGGGTTCCCAGTAACATCAGTAGTGGACATTACTGCCAAATTCTTCATGAGTAATGGGAAGAGGCGGCTCTTCAGCTGGCGGACGTGGGGAGAGAAGCGCTCCAGGAAGCAAGGGAGCCAGCGCACAAGCGCAAGGCCGAGAGTGGTCTGTTCTGAGGAACTGAAGCGGCTCACTGTGGCAGGAGAGTAGGGCCAGGAACCAGGGCCAACCTACCACTTAAAGCTGACAATGACCGCCGCCTTTGCCTCTCCACTCTGAAGGCTCCCCTCACTCCATTCCTTTCTTTCTCGCCTCTCTTTCCAGTTTTCTACCACATATATGTTGGTGCACTTAGTGATGTTCTATGTTTTATAAGGATATTTCTCTCTCTCTCTTTTCAGATAGGGCCTTGCTCCGTAGCCCAGGCTGGTCCTGAACATACTACGTAGCCCAGGCTGGCTGTGGACTCACGGCAATACTCCTGCCTCAGCTCCCCAGCGGCACTAGGGAATCGAACCCTGGTCTGTGTGCTTGGTAGGCAAGAGCTTTACCACTGTGACATTCCTGCAGCCCGTCCTCTCCGGTCTTTAGATTGTGCGATTTCTACAGACCTTTCCTCCGGTTTTCTGATTATTTAGCCTTCAGCTCTTCAGGTAACGTTGTTCAGTTTGGATATTTGAACTTTTTACTTCAGAATTTCTACTTGTTTTATTTTCTTAATATAATGGCTATCAGTCTTAAATCTGGATTCTACAAAAAAAAAAAAAAAAAAAAAAAAAACCCTGAGGCTGACAATATATAGAGAGAGTTATATCTAAAGACATTTGTTATGAAGGATTCCCTGACACGTGATTATGGAGCCGGAGGTGAGAAGTCCCACAGTGTGCTCCCTCCCAGCCCAGGGTTCAGGAATGTTGTGGTGCAGCTTCCCTCAGTCCTGAGGCTTGAAAACTAAGAGGGCTGGGGATGTCAATTCCCGCCTTAGGCCAGAGGCCTGAGAACCACACGAGTCAGTATCTGAAGCCAACAAAGACTGCACATTCCAGTTTGAGCAAAGAAAGCAAATCGGACCTCTATCTTTTTGTTCTGTCAGTCCTTGCTGAATTAGATAATTCCTATCCATACAAGTAAAGATACTTTTTAAAAATTAACTCTATTGATTCAAATACTAATCTCTGCTATGTTTGGGTGTGGAGTGTTTCCCAAAGGCCTCACAAATTAGATGGTGTGGATTATGGCTGTATGGTGGATTACCAGTGTGTGGTGAATTATAGAAATGTGGCAGATTATGAATGTGTAGCCCATTACTGGGTGTGTGACCTGGAGCAGGCTGATCGCTGGGGCTTACCCCAGAAGAGGTGGAACACTGAGACTTGATCCAGAAGGGGCAGATCACTGGGGCATGATCTGGAAAGGTACATGCTCATGCAGCCCTTCCTCCCTGGCTTGGCTTTCTGTCTGCCATGCTATGAGCTGTTTTCCTCCAGCTGTGACTGCACCGTGTACTTCCACTGTTGTCTGCCACCCATGAACGAACTTGGAAATGACACATTTTGCCTTCTGAAACTATGGGCTAAAATAAATCTTGCCTCCCTAAAATTGTGAGTGACCGTTATTCTGTCACAGCAATGAAAAAGTAACTAAGACAATCTCTTAAGTAGGTCAACTTGACACATAAAATTATCCATCACACAATCTCTAGCAATACTTTTATGTATTGAGTCATTGCAATGATACCTTCCTTTAATTCTTCAAACATGATTTTCTTCAGTTCTTGGAACACATTTGGGATAGCTGCTTTGACATCATTGTGTGTTAATTTTAAGTTAGCTCTCCATAGAAGAATTTTTTTTTCCAGTGTATAGGACCACACTTTCTTTCTTTTCTTTTCTTTTCTTTCTTTCTTTTCTTTTTTTTTTTTTTTTTTGAGACAGGGTCTCACTCTGTGGTCCAGGCTGGTCCTGAATTCACTTCAGAGCCCAGGCTGGCCTTGGACTCACGGCAATCCTCCTGCCTCAGCCTCCCCAGTGCTGGGATTACAGGCATGCACCACCACGCCCAGCTTATGTGGTGCTGGGGAATCGAACTCGGGTACTTAGCGCTTGGCTTAGCGCTTGCTCAAGCGCTTTAACCACTGAGCCATTCCTCCAGCCCCACCACACTTTCTTATCTCTTAGCTTTTTGTTAACAGTGGGCATCTTAGATAATATATTAATGCAAATTAGTATTTTGTTCCTCTTTTATTTCTAAGTCTTAATGTTTTTGCTTTGTTACTTATTTGTTTAGTGACTTGATTGAATTCACTTCACTGGGGTTCATTTTTTCCCCTAGCATGAAACCTCTGATGTCTTGCTCAAATCTTTTTTTCTTTCTCAATTTTATTTTTGTCCTGCATTTCTAGGGATTCCCCATGGGTTTGTATAGATCAGCTATTGGTAAAAGAGTATGATTAAGTCCCTTTCAGTTATTTTCTCATCCTCTTTCTTTAACAACATGGGGGGAAGGGAAGCTTGGAGATTATTTTTACATTTTTTTGGGTTTGCAGCTTTATCCCAGAGTTCATCTAGTGGCTTGTAGCTTGAAAGTGCTTTTTCCAGTCACTCCTGAGGGGACACAGCATTGGTCATTTGCCCAACAGAGTGTCAGTGATTTCTTTTTAATCTTGGTTCTAGGGTTACCTCTGGGTCAGGGGACCTTATTTTATAGCCAGTGCTTTGTCAGAAGTTGTGTTAAGCCCTTTGCTCCAGTAGACTCACAAACCTTTGCTAGTGGAATGGTGTAGGGCATGGACAATGCTTGCACACTGTAGTGGAGCTATAGGAATTCTCAGAGTGCTGCCGTTGGGGCAAGGTCTCCTCCTCTGAGTCCAGCTGGGTAGGACAAGGGAACTCAAGCACCCTCTGCCATGGGTGCTCAGAATAGGGTTTTCACAACATGAGACTGGAGGATGGATGATGTTAGAGGCTTTTCTTTTGATGAGTGAAATGACAGCCTACTCTGTAATCCTTTTGCCAGTGTCATCTTGGAGTATTTATCCTCTCACATAAAACTGGAATGAGGACAGTAATCACTCAAATGTCAAAGATTCTCGCTGTTCATGTCAAAATTTAATAGGATTTAACCAAATGTTTCTCCATTTGCTGTTTAGACTTGGGGGAGGTAGCCAGATACATAAAGTGGTTTGCTTGTGTTTTTATGTATTCCCCAAGTAAGTCCTTTTGTTTATCGTTCGTCTTGTTTGCTGGTGACAGCTTCTGCCTACATCTCTACATGACTGTTTCCCAAGTCCTTTCTCCTTTTTAACAGCAGTTAAATTTTGAAATCCGACAGTAAGATAGTTAACATCCAGCTGGGGGACTGTCAATTTTAATAAATGTAAAATAAATGTCTTTTTTGGTGTTAATGAAAAGAATTTTAAATTATTTAAAAATGATAAATACATTTCAGTTAAATGGCCAATATTTTACCAAATTACTGTATTCAGTTCAACATGATGGAACTAACATGGATCCTTAGTCAGGGCCAGCATCTGCTCCATTTCTTTTTTTTATTCTTTGTTTTTACCAAATTAGAAACTCCAAAGTCAAAATGGATCCAAGTGTTTGGTGACTCTGTTGACTAGCTTTCCAGGCAAGTCTGAGGCTCCCTTAGCAATTTCTCACTGAAGATGACTCCTGGCACTCTGTCAAGTGTAAAGTCGACAGGATTATGAGAGCTTCAGCCTGGGATAAAACAGCTTAAGCTTTCCTAATCAGCTCTTGCTACGTTCTACTCTGGAAAGTCGCTTTCTTCTCCATTTCCATTGCATCATGTGGAAGTGGTTTTAAAATTTAAGCACCCAATATGAAGCCCACTGTTGAGTGAAACATTTCATATTCCTTTTGCAGCAACTCAAATTAGTCTACATATTTCGCTTGCTTCTGAAAATCCTGGTATCATATCTTTGGCAGCGCATCTTGAAATGTTACCCAGCAATAACAGGGTTAGCCTGCTTAGAGTCTGTAATACATCGTTGAGCTATGATACTCGAACAAATCTCATGGAGTAATAGAAAAAATTTTGTGGCCTTATAACTAGGCTATAACTAGCCGATTTCAACATGACTTTAGCTTCAAAACTTGATGTGACCATCAGAAAATTTATTTGTACTGTTGGCTCAGTTTGACTATGCCACAATTGTCCCTCACATTGTAACCTTTGAAGTAAGATGAGGAGTCATTTATTGGCTGTGAGTCATGTGCTCATTGAATGGTGGGCACATTTCCTTGTGGAGTCCTTAACTGTGCTTTATAGTTACATCAACTCACTTTTTTTTCACGTTCTCTGCTGCTTCACACCCTTAGAAGGTCAAGGTGTTCATTAGTCAGGGTGATGAATTGTTGTTGGGATTTTGTTCCATGGGCATTATTGGTGGAATGCCTGGCCAAGATTGAACTCAGTGTCTAGCCTGCCGGCCTGCGCAGGAGATAATTCTGATGGTATCATATGGCTCTGAGACCCAACATTCTCCACTGACATGATCCAACATGCTCTACTTACATTGACTGTTCCAGTGTAGTCAGGATTCCTGGAATCAGGTACAGGCCCACGAAGAGTTACCTCATTTGCGTTTGAATAGCAAAAGAACTTGCCTCAGAAAATTACAAGTGTTCAGCAGTTCTGTCCTAGGAGTCTGAGGCAAAAACCAGACAAATTTTTACACAACATGCTACCTCACCCAGTTGGGAAGTCTGTGCCCACAGCGAGTATATTAGTCATTGCCTTTCTTACTTATATGCTGTTTATAATATTCAATACCCATGATACCATTTGTTTTCAGCTTCTGCCAGTATCTTAGGGTATTTCTCTGAGCTCAAGATTATTATCATTTAAAAACATGGCAGAAAAGATTCATGATACTGGTCTAGGCAAAAATTGTCTTTAGATGTGACCCAAAAGCACAGAGGACAAAAGTAAAAATAGAAAAATGAAATTGAATCAAACTGAAAAGCTTATGCACAGAAAAGGAAACCACCAGCAGGATGAAAAGATCCCGTATAAAATGGGAGAAAATATGTAAACTGTATATCTGATAAATAATTAATATGCAAAATTCACGAGGAACTCAACTTGATAATAAGAAAGCATATTCCTGGCTTAAAGATAGGCAAAAGACTAAAACAGTATGTCTCCAAAGCAGACAAATGGCCAAGAGGTAGATGAAAAATTCTCAACCTGATTCGTCATCACAATGAAGTAAAACTGCGATGAAGGAATACCTCTAATTGCTATGATGGTTATTACAACAATGACAAAAAGGAGGAAGTAAGAATTGCCAAGAGAATGGATACTGTTGGCAGGACTGTAGGTTTGTAGAGCCATTGTGCAAAACACGCAAAAATTCTTCCAGACATTAAAGATAGAAGTGCAATATGTTCTATCACTTCTATTTTTAGATATATACCCGAAGGTAATAAAATCGGATTATTTAAGTGATCCCTGGATCCTGTTGTTCATTGCAATGGTATTCAAAATAGCTAAAGTATGAAGTCACCGAAGAGCTTATCAACTGATAAAGAGATAAAGAAAATGTGTGTGTGTGTGTGTGTGTGCGTGTGTGTGTGTGTGTGTGTACAACAGAGTACTATCCAATCTTTTAAAAAGAGAGAAATCCTAGAATTTGCTACATGGGTAAGTCTGAAGGGCAATATGTTGCATGAAATAAGCCAGACACAGAAGCAAATATTGGATGCACTTCAGCCTGTGTGGGGAGTGGACAGGGGTCAAACTCATCAAAGAAGAAAGTAGAATGCTGGTTAGTGAGGCAGAAAGAGGATAGGGGAGATGCAAGCTAAAGGATAAAAATTTTAGTTATTTACAACATGGTGGCTATAGTTAATACAAATGTTTCGCATGCTGAGAAAGCAATAAAACAGTTGATTTTAAATCTTCTAATCACAAAAACTAAAAATGTAAAGCAATGCATATGTTAATTAGCCTAATTTAGTTGCTTTCAAATGTGTACACGTCAAAATCATATGTTCTACACTCTAAATATATGCCATTTTTATGTGTCAACTAAAAGAAAATCCCTCCATCTCATTTTCATATCACTTTGAATTCAATAAGCTATTTGCTGCAGAGAATAAAAAATACGGTTGTTATCATTTGTATCAAATATTCAGAGCATGCTGAGAGTGACTTTGAGATTACAATCTATGGATTTGGACTCTGTTTCTTGGAAATTGGTAATATTTACTGACTGTTTACTGCTGATATTTCCTAGTCACTGATCTTTGCACTTCATTGCATTTCATCCTTCTAACAAATCTATGCGATCACTTACCTATGAGCACCACTGTATGCATAAAAACCATACAAAGATTCACTGGATCCAAAGTGAGTAGGTCAGCCGCAAAACATAAATGACAATGTGCCTTTTCCCTTACGTGATGCCATTTGTAGCAACAAAGGCATAGTTTTGCCCTGAGAAGTTGACAAGCCCAGTTAGTTTACCATAAAAGTAACAGTTTTTAAATTTGACATTTGTAGTGCCTACCTATAATCCCAGCACTTGGAGCCTGGAGGATTGCCATGGATTCAAGGCCAACCTGGGCTGCAGCATGAGTGCAGGACCAGCCTGGACCACAGAGCAAGACCCTGTCTCAAAACAGAACAAAACAAGAAAACAAACAAGAAACCCCAGTTATTTACCTAAAATGATGCGAAAAGTTCAATGACAATATCATATTATGTAACGTTTTCTAAAACACAACAACAAAATGCCCCCACACACAAGATCCAGTAAAGATAATCCAACACATTTTAAGTTTTCAACATTCATATTTCTTGAGTTCTTCTTAAAAAATCTTCATCTGTAAATTTATTATCCCAACACTTGTAGAGTCAAGTTCTGTGTTTTCAATGAAGACTTATTAGCATTTTGCTCTTGTTCAGAGACTTTGTGTGAAACTGAGATTAAGGGCAGTAGACTACTTAATCTGATGGAGGAAATTTTGAAGCAGCTAGATGTTCCAGCTGTCACATGGTTACTCTTTGTAGCTTTTAGTCAAATCTATGGTAAAAGACAGGAAAAATGGCAGAGAAAAATGATATAAAATGCTTGCTTTTTTGTCAAACTAAATATTACTGCAGTGGAGGTGCTGAGGTGTGTGGTGAAGTTAAAGAGATTAGCTTTAAAAAGAGGCCAAGTACTTACAATCAGGGTTATAGAAAAATATGTCTTGAGGGCATCTCAAAAGTCCAAAAGATGTTACCCTTTACCAAGTCAAGGCCTGAGCAACAAGTCTTTGTTCTGAGAAGTGTACCCCAAGGCTGAAGAGGAAAAATGTAGCCACCTGGATTTCAACCACTTAAGAACTCAAAAGCTTCTACAGCATTTGTTCAAGGAGGTCAGGCTACTGCTCAAGCCAGTGGCAGACCTTGGTGATATCCACGCAGTCTTGGCTTTTTGGACTTTCAGAATGCAAGAGTTGTGAGTTCATGAAAATGCTACCCAGATTTCAGGGGAAGACCTTGGTGGCTAGGTAGTGTGCCCAGGAGAAGACAGTGTGTGAGGTTGTAACGGAGAAGCCTAAGGTACAATAGTGATGCCCCAAATTTGGAGAAGCCAAAGTGAATCTTTTCCTGAGGAATGCTGCAGGTTGCGGGTGGGGCCAGCCCAAGGCGTAGGAGATCAAGGTTGTAGCCCACAGCAATGCTGTAGAGGCCAGGTCACAGAAGTCCCATGGAGATCACATCTTCCTGCCACCACAGTTTACCCAGAGTGCAAGACACGGAGCTGCAGGACTTAACCCTTCCCGTGCTGAGTTTAGAACTTGGTTAGGTCCATTGTTTTTTACTCTCTATTTCTCCCTTTTGGAGTGGGAATATTTACCCTGTTTCACAAGAGCTCACAGCTGAGAATTTGCCTTGAGTCTCAGAGAAGACTTTGGACTGGAATGTTTTTAGCAGTTCTGGAACTGTTAAAACTTTTAAAACTCTTAGAAAAGGACTAAATGCATTTTGCATATGTAGGGAAAATGCATCTTTTAGGGCCTGGGGAAGAATATTGTGGTTAGGATCTGGACTATCTTCCAAAAAGCCTCATTTAACACAAATACTGTATACTGTGGGATGTTGGACCTGGCTGATAGGGCTGATGGTTGGGGTTCGACCTGGAAGGATATCTCCGTCCTTCCTCCCAGACTTGGTTCTGTTCTGCTGTGTCGCGACAATCTCTGTCTCCAGATTCAGCTCAAGCCCCATTCCACCATTTCCTGCCACCCACCATGAATGGCCTGTGCCCTCCTGAAACTATGAGCTAAAATCAATCTTTCCTCCCTAAAGTTGTGGGTGTTGGGTATTCTGTCCCAGCAATGAGAAAGTAACACTGTGTCTGAGTAGAAAGTCCAGAGATTAGGTGCAGATCTTCAGGCTAACTACAATTTTATTTATTTAGTGTGAGTGAAGCAATCAGCATGAGGATATAAGAGTGGGCTGCTAGCTGGTGTGTGGGTTGGAGATTGAGCAGAAGAGGACAGAGTTGGGTTGCCTGACAGGTTCAGGAACCAGGACACTAAGATACAGTTTCATGGGAATTAGTTCACACTGGAGATCTCGTGAGTTGGCTGACTTCTGGGGCCAGCAAACTGGCTAGGAATGAGGATGTGACTATTTAACAGAAAGCCGAATTTTATCTGTAGAGGTGTGGGAGCAAGGGAGTAACCCCACAATGCTAGTAAATGGAAAGTGCCTCTGGTGAGCGGAGCAGTGTGTTACAAGACACCCGGAACTGAGATCTTGATTTTAGTGGGGCCAGGGCCGGGAGGCCAGCTAGGACATGTCTTTCCTGCTGTGATCATTTCGTATTTATGAAACATCAGCCCGCACTCTGGGAGGCTGAAGCAGGCGGATTAGAAATTTGAACCTAGTCTGTACAGTTTGGTGATTTAATTTTAGTTTCTCAATATTAAACTAAGTAAAATGAAAAATACCAAGGGTGCAGCTTAGTGTGAAGGCCCGGGATTTTATTCCCAAGACCAATTAAAAAAAAATTTCCCCCTGTGAACAGGGACTTTTGTTTTTGGCAGCTGTCAGTAGGGAAGAGTTGGGACTGCCTAGGGTGTGAAAGAAGGATGAACTTTCCGCACTAATGGAGAACAGCGAGAGGGATAGTGCAGGGTGGTCAGAGAAGGATGTGCTTGTCCTTTTAAATAGATTATATACAACACTGACACAGGGTGGTTTTCTTTTAAACTCTGTCTCAAAAATTAGAATAACTTGAAAAATGATGAAATTTTTTTTTATCCATCTGTATGTAGCTATTAAAAAACTTTCCTCTAATGGTTAAAGAAGAAGTAAAAGACACATTTAAATTAATTTAGTCACTTATCCTTGTTACTATAAAATTTCCCCTGACCTCAGGGAGCTTTGAAAGGACATTAACGAAAAATATTTTTTCAATTTAAAAAACAATTCACATTCAGACATTTTTGTGCCACTTACCTTCATTATATCTGATTGCCGCATTTCAGAAATTCGGCCCTACAATTCTCCTCACTGCTAGACAACCAGAAAAAAGAAAAGGAAAAAAAAACAGCAGAAAAAATGAAGAAAAAGTTTCAGCTTTTGGCACTGTGTAAAGGAGTCAGGGCTTCACATACATTTTCCAGCTGTATTTTAGTCGAGAGCTGGGCGGATGGGGGAAGGGACAGGAGAGGGCAGGGGAGAGGAGGAGAGGAGTCCTGGATACTGAAAACTCTTGGAGCCAGCAGCTTACTGAAATGCCAGCCTGGACAACTTAGTGGAACTTTATCTGAAAACTAATAATAATGGTAATAATAATGATAATAATAGTCTGAGAATACCGCTCTGCTCAAAAGCCTTAGGTTGAATTCCAGTGTGGCCAAAATAGCAACCAAACCAACCAACCAAACAAAAGCCCCAGAGATGTGAACCTTAGTTTGAAGGCTTTCAGACAACTTGTGGGTGAAGTTTGGTCTCTGTGAAGAGAAAGCTGGAATTTTTATCCAGCCCTCCTGCCACACGCTCTGTCCTTGGCCTCTAACTCCTTTTCCTCTCCCCCCTCGCGCCAATTCTAAGCTATTATGTTTCCTGAAGTTTTCTGTTTTTTTCCTCTGGCTCTTTGCAAGTGGCTAGAGATTTTTCTCCATTTCAGAGACACAAAGCCCATACTGCAGGGCTAGAGTTATAGCTCCGCGGCAGAGAGAGCTCATTCTGAATTATGAACCCGCCGCTTACAACCTAGACAAATTCTTTAACCTCTGTCAGACTTCATTTATTTATTTTTAAAATGGAACTAACTCTTTCTTGCATATTATAGTTATTTACATGAGAAGATCTATATAAACTTCTTAGCACAAAGTCTGGGTACACTAATGTCTTATATCTTTTTTACTGACAATTTTTTACTATGTCTAGCAAAGCAAGAGGCCCCCAGCCTTTCATGTTCGTGTGTGTGTGTGTGTGTGTGTGTGTGTGTGTGTGTGTGCGCGTGTGCGTGTGTAGAGATATTTCCTCACTCTCCCTTGTTGCCTGACATGCCTCTGTCATGGGCTCCATCACTGGCAGGGCTTGGGGCAAGTTTACCAATGTGTGCTCTCTCACTTTCCTGCTTCTATCCCATTTGCCAAGTGTCTTGCCCATGCAGGTACGTGATACCTGGGCTCACATGTACAAGCTGCGTCCAACCCCATTCTCCTCCGTTCAGCAAAGAGCCATGTTTAAAGACGGGCCATCCAGACAACATACTGAGAAAAAAGCCCCTTGCAGGACTGATAGTGGTTTGAGCCCGCAGATGGGGACTTCCATGATGCTGGGTATCTGTGCATGGTGGCGAAGAGGAAAGCGGTGTGCATTAAAAGCCTTAGGATTGTGCTCCACCAAGGAGCACGTTGGCAAGATGCCCAGAGCAGGCTGTTCCAGAAAGAGGAGTATCCGGGGCCCTGGATATCTGCAACTAATCATGTTGCTGGTAGAAGGAACCACACTCCATCTCTCTAGCCAGGCTGAGCCCTGTGTCATACATAGCCACAGCAATGTCATGCCTACAGTGGGTGTAGGGGGGACCTGTCTTTGTCACTAAGGCCCTGACAACTACCAGGAAGTCTAAGTCTTCCTTTGCCGAAATGGTGGAACCCTTTGCTCCAGCCACAATGATGCAAATTCCTTATTGTGCTCAATTCTCAGGATGACAGTGCACCCACTGTCCAACTCCTGCTGTCCAGCTGTGCTCACCTGCAGAGCAGGCTTTCTTACTTCTCCCCTCTTCTTTTCCTTGGCATTTGTTTGGTGGCTACTTAAATAACACCAGGAAAAACTCAAATGTCAGGAGTCCTTGAAGAATTTCAGGTGCCATGAGAGGAAAACAGATCTGTTACCGGTAGCAACACCGACCCTAAAGACCTCAGTGAATAAATCCTTATCTGCACCTCCCACTTCCTGAAGAATTGAGTTTATGACTCAACTGCTTTTTTAAAACATTTGTGCGCCTGACGGTATAGCCCAGTGGTTAAGCACTTGCAAAGCAAACACAAGGCCCTGGGTTCAATTGCCTAGTTCCATATCAGCTGGGCATGGTGGCTCATGACTGAGATCCCAACATTTGGGAGGCTAAGGCAGAAAGATTGATGTGAGTTTGAGGCCAGCCTGGGCTACAGACTGAGATCCTGTCCCCCCAAAAAAAGAAAAAGAAAAAATTATATGGTCACATTTATCCTAGCAGCTTTTCGTCACTGAGAGCTGTAGCACTCGTGATCTCTGTGTGAAGTATTACCCTGATCAGTTTGTTTGTTTGTTTGAAATAATTTGACAAGAAAACAATTACAAAAGATATACAACAAAGATGGAGTATATACAATAAACAGTAAAACTTCCCCAGAGAAGAAAAGCAGTGCTTTCTAAGTCTGATTTGTCACTTGGAATCAGAAATCTGAGCCACAATGCCCCCCGGTAGTACTAATACTGAACAGGTAGGAGTGGAAGCTTTGCTTCCTCTTTATTTATTTATTTATTTATTTTGGACAGAAACATTTTGCTCTGGTTAACCCAAGGGTTTGAATTCACTCTTATGACCCCACTAACACACACAGCCAATTTCCACAGAACCAGGTTGGTCTGTTGAAGCATTCCTTTATATAAAAGTATACGAAGAAAGGACCTCCCTCAGAGTTTTGTTTTGAAAAAAAAATAGACCTGTCTAACTGACATACTGACAAATAAGCTACAGAATATGAGTTTCTCATACTAATAAGAATTATTATAGACTGATTGTACCTCCTCAACATCTTTGTGTTGAAATCTAATCTCAATATTTGGAGGTGGGCATTTTGGGATGTAATTTGGACATGGGGGTAGAGATGTCATGAGTAGAGTTGCACCTTTCTGGAGACCCTGGAGGGCTCTTTAGCCCTCTCAGGGCATCATAAGGACACGAGAAGACCATAGTCTGCAGTCTGGAAGACCTCCTCACCAGAGCCAGTGGGGCTGAAGCCTTGATAGTGGATGTCCAGCCTCCAGCACAGTGAGAAATAAATTTCTGTTATGTATAAGTTGCCCCATTTGTGGTAGGTTGTTAGAGCAGTGGCAATGAAGACACAGGTGCAGTGTAAATATGGCCATGCATATGAAGTTTGGGAGACGTTGAATGAGAAACAAATCCAAAAATGTTTGTTTTCATTGTAGGTTATCTTAGAGCTTTTATTAGACTCTAGTGCAATATTATTTCACATAGAAGGCTGTAGAATATTTTCTAGATATACTGCATACTTTAGAAACTGGTGGTATCGATCATGTTTTATTCCTTGATAAATCTTTTAAATCTAAGTCTAAGAAAAAAAATTCTCTTCTAAAACATGAGAATTAAGTATATTCCTTCCTTGTGGACATAGCTGTTCCTTATGATTATTGGAGTCCAGTAACACCACAAATTGTCTATCAGAGAAGCACCGCAGGAGGGCATTTTGCAGTTTCTCACAGAAAATTAGATGTAAATGAGCAATTTCAGCCATAGGACATCCTTTGTCGTCACCGGTATCATTTGGGTGCTGCACAATTACACACTTGTAATTGGGACCACCCAGAGTTGTCCTCCTCATACCTCACATTCATCTTGCCCCTGGGTGTCTCCCCTCAGCTCCAGGATCCCCTATTCCATGAGACTCGCTCCTACAGTTAATGACTCTGTTTAGGAGAGGTTGGACTTTGTGGGTAACGGCACTTCAACCAAACATTTAGGGAAGTGTTCTAGTTTCCCCAAAATGCTTTTACTATTTATCCTGTTTCTTTTCTTTTCCTCATTAAGCTCCACACATCAACCAATGATTTTAGAAGCAGTAATTAGTCCTTTTTTTATTTTCCAGTGCTGGGAGCTGGACAGAGAACTCTCACTCTGAGCCCCATTTTATCATTCGTTAGAGACAGACTCACTACATTGCCCAGGCTGTGCTCAAATTTGTGAATTTCCTGCCTCAGCCTTCCAAAATGCTGTGATTGCAAGCTTGAGCCACCGGGTCCGACTTTATGATTTGGGGGACAGCTTGCCTTTGTTCATTTGGTTGACTTTCATTTCTAGAAGGAAGTGGATGTAATTCAAGAGAGAAGATGGAGTGAAAAGTAAGCCTCGTACTTAAAGTATCCTGGGAGAGCTGGTGTGGACACTCTTGCACTTGAAAGATGGGAGCTGATTTTGGGTATCCACCAAGCTACAGAAGAGCAGTGCCAGGAGTCCAGTAAGCCTGGGGATCTCAGTCTCCAGATCTCATTTTGGGACCTGTTATCTGGATAAAATGCGTTTTCTTTTGATTTATGAAGTTACTTATTCTTCATGAGTTGTACATTAATGGCATTCAGAAATGCCTTTATTAGAGAAAATAAGTGACTGTAAAATCATAAAAATATCAAGAAATATGGCATAGGGGGTTGATTACCTAATTCTACATTGCTTTTGGATGAATCACACTTAAGAATATTTTCAGTGTCATTTCACTGTTTGAGAGAATTAACACTTTGTCTTGTGAAAAATGTTTAGACTTCTCTGCCATCTTTTTTAAGAGAGGCTTTTATCACTCTCTTTGCCATAGCAAGTCAAGTCACAGGATTATTTTCTCTTTTCAAGCAGTGGTTTTCTCACCCTGAAATATTTCCCTGACATATTATAGCCCTCTGGCATGTGAATACGTCTCAGAGTCATGGCGCATGGCACTCTCATCACTGACCCAGTCATTCTAAATCAAATCTCCCAGCAAAGAGTCACTTTCTTATTGCTGGGATATAGTACCTGACACCCAGGACTTCAAAGAGAAAAGGTTTGCTTGGCTCACGGTTCAGAGGTCTAGTCCCTGCATGCATTATTGGCTGGCTGTGGTCAAAGTGCCAGGAATGGAAGAAAGCAGCTCACTGCATGGCAGAAAGGAAGCAGGAAGAAATCAAGGAGCTGCTGGAGGCAAGAATATACCCTTCTAGGTCCTGTTCCCTGTGCCGCCTCCCCCCCAACCGTGCCCTACATCTTAATAGCACAGGAAATTATCAAGGGATTAATCTTCTGATAAGAGCAGCACTTCCATAATCCAATCACCTTCCAAATGCATGAGGCTTTTTGAGATTCAAATCATAATGTTGAGTTTCCTCTGTTATTTGGTACATTATTACATTTGGTTGTCTCTCTCTAGTTCTAGTTTGTTTTTAGCTAAACAAGTGAACACATGTACATACCACCTGTCAGGAGGGGTAGGGGAGTGTGTGCTATGAAATATCTTCCACCCTATTCCCAAATTTTGGTCACAGTTGGTTTGGAGTTGGAAAAACAGGGTAGCCGGATTTGATCAAATGTTTAAAAAATTGGCAAAGTTTGCCACCTGCACACCTTTTTTTTTTTGGCTTCACTTTCTTCAAAGTAAAGCCCAAGTCATAAATTCTTAATACTTTTACTCCAATGAGAGTGAAAGTTTTCAAGTTTCACTTGACTGAGGGAAAGTGCTGAATTTGACAACTTGGAACCTTTGAAATTCTTTTGAGTTCCTTCCTAAACCCACAACAAAATATTATAGCTGAAGAATTTCAGCAGAAACAAAGTTTATCCAAAAATTCTTTTACGGTGAACATGAAACTCTAATGTTTTATCTGCGGAGCGTTGGTAAATGTTTAATCATTACTGGCTGCCAAATCCTGTGGTGTAAATGCTGCCACCAAGATGGAGTTTTAATGCGTCATCATTGAAAATGACGGTGGGAAGAGATGGGCGTACTCAGCTTTTGCAAGCCAGTAGGAGCTTGCTTGAGCCCTCCATCGAATCTATTCCTCTATCTTCTGGTTCCCAAATTTTGTGTGAATCACTATTACTGAAAGTACAGAGATTGATTTAGAGTCTCTGGGATGGAGGCCAGAGCAACTACATATATTTTTGACAAGTCTCCTATGTGGTTCTGGTGGTGGAGTTTGAGCTTCTGTTTCTGTATGTATTTCTATGTAAGTCTGGCTATGCATATGTAATACATGATTCACAGATCAAGATCTCTAAATGCTTTTTGACACCACTAAATCCACTAAGCTATCATTAAAAGAGACTAAATTTACTAAGATGTAATTAGAATAGATTTTAATGTTCAAGATGAATGATGATCATTACATTTGCGTTCATATAATAGTCTACTTTCAGCCCATTACTTTTTATTATTCTGAATGTAAAATATCCTATGGAAAGCCAAATTTCATATATTCTAGAAATTAGACAAAATCTTTATGGAGCACATAGCTCATTATAGAATTGTAAGAGTATTTGCATCATATGTTTTTCTTTCTTAAAAAACTGATGCACATGACAATTTTCTTTGTTTACTATGGGAGTTCTTTTGACAGGTTTGTGCCGAGTGTGTTGCGACTGTGATTTTTGACAAAAAAATAGATCAATATGCCCTTTTCTTTGAAAAAAATTTGGGTACTATTGAAAAAGACTTTGTGCAAATAGTTTCTTCCTCTTCAGTGACGAATGGGTTTCATTGAAGATAGTTTCACTGCTTCAGTGCTCATCTGTTTTTTTTTTTTTTTTTTTGGTGAGTCTGCACTCATACTGCAAACATCTACCAACCCATATTCCTACTCAAAGGAGTTTGCAGTCTAACTGGAGTGTTAAGAGTTCCTTCTGTCAACAATTAGAGGAGAACACAGGGGTGCTTGAAACTGTGGCTGGTATTGATTTTTGCTTGCATTTTCCAGGTTGTTTGGTAAGGGAGAGAGAAATGTAAACAATTGCCATAGAGTGTGACAAATGCTGGGAGACAGTGACTAAGGTTTCCCTGATGATTCAGGACAGCTTCACAAAGGAAGTGCCACGTGAGCAGAGACTTGCGTATAATCTTGAGTTGAAAGGAAGGGATTGGGGTCTTTCAAGCAGAGGAATTAAAGCCATGCATCCAGTGCAAGAAAAAGGATTTTCAAACTGTCTGTCTGAATATTAAGTAGTTTCCTACGCTGTGCACAGAACTGTGCTAGGCTTTGGTTACGGAGAGGGGGTGGTGTAGCCACTGCACTCAACATATTTATGTGTCACTTAGGGCTAGAGATTTGTAAATATCGGAGAAAGAAAGGTAAGGATAACACAGCCAAAGTGTGGTGTATTTTAGATACTAAGTAGTAGGGAATATTGTGAAATGTGTGACAGGTGTGGGCTGAAGCCCTTCTGGTAAGAAGTACTCAGGCAAGCCAAAGAAATCGCATTTAGATAAAGAGAGATGTAAAACAGTACGTTGTATGGAGACAAGAAGAGACTTGTGACCACAAAAACGAATGCTGAGGACTGGACCAAGGGGGACAGGCAGGTACAATAGGCAGTGAGCTCAGAGTCCTTTCTTAGGAACAGGGACTCATCAAGGTTCCGGGAAAAAGAAAACAAAATCCTTAATTGTTCAGACCTCTAATTTCTTAAACTACACAAGGGAAAAGTAACAATTTGAATTCTCTGTGAGGCCAAATGGAACAATTATGTACAAGGATCATATGAACTGCTGTACATCATAAGCGTGGGATTCTTACACGATGGGTGCTCTTTCAGAAGCCACCACTTCATGTCTGTTCTGCCTGTGTATGTAGGGTCTCATGGACGATAGCCCACGGCCTGTGGCACAAGTGCACCAAACTCAGACTTTCCCTCGGAGATGAACAACATTAGAGATTCAACTTTTCTGATTAAACAAAATATAATATATATGGCAAAACTTGATTTCATTTTCAGTTTCTATTTCATTCAAATGAAAACTCTTAGCAACTCTTAAGGTTTAAATTTTTGCAAAGCAACATTAAATAGCAAATTGTTAGTGCTCATAATAAGCCTCACAGTATGTATTTTTATAAGCAGGCCACACTCCTAATTGAAAAAAATGAAAGTAAAATTTTGCTTTATTTAAACTGAAAAAGTGTCCATTGCTGATCTGATTGCTGAAGATCCTTTTAGAAAGCTTGTGTGTGTGTGTGTGTGTGTGTGTGTGTGTGTGTGTGTGTGCAGAACTAGGAACTGAACAAAGACCTTCATCTTCGCCTGCTTCCTCCACATTCCTTGTTAAACGTTTTTTGTTTTGTTTTGGTTTGTTTTGTTTTCTGCATTGTTTGGGAATGTAGACCGTGCTGCTAATCTTAAAATGGCCCTAGATGAGTTGGTTCGCCCATCAAATAAAACACTAGTGGTTAAAGCAAGTGAGTCTGATTCTAGACTAGTGATTCATGGGGATTCTGCTGGCTTTTTTTCCCACCCTGCCACCCAGCTGTGACCATCAAGGAGACATAAGTACAATAAGTACTATTCAAAAGCCCACACTTTTATATATCAAGTAGTGATATTTTATAATGAAAGAAATAGAATACAGAGGAGTAAATCTGTAATCCCAGCTACTTGTGAAGTTGTGGTCTGAGGATGGCAAGTTCGAGGCTAGCCCAGGCAATTTAGGGAAATTCTGCCTCAAAATAAAATAAGAATGGTGAGCATGCAGCCAATTGTTTCATTGACGCAGTCCCTAGTACCACTACAACAAACTAAATGCAACACAAAAACATTTACCAGGTGATTTCCTACATACTTGCATGAAAAGACTTTCTGGACGAGGTTTCGTCTATTTTCTCACTTGCACAGTTAGATTCCTTCTCTCACAGGGGCTCCCGGGCCTCCTTCCCTGGAGTTCTGAAGCTTTCTCTGTTTTCAGGAAGCCACCAAGCCTGAAGGCACTAGCTTATTCCACGGAGCTTCTGCCCAGCTTGAGTCTGGGGCCCTTGTGTGTATTTTAAACCTAGCATCTGTTCAGCACATGAGGACTGGTTGCATTTCACTTTCTCAATTTAGTTTCATTGGATTTCTTGGTAGAACCACCCATCTGGGTCTGGTAAATAACACATTGAATTTGTCACCATCGTGGTCTTTCCCCAACACATCTGGAATAACTATAGATTTTAAAATGTAAATATAAATATTTCTTAATAAGAAAAAAAAGATAGTAGATGACTATTGCTTCCCATACCAGATGCTTAGAATACTTCTCAAACACAGCTGCCCTCCTTCACACTTTTGGAAACACTGTATTTTTATTGAAGTGATTTTCTTTTGGTCATTTTGTACGTATAATAAGAATAGTGGCTTAGCATCTTTTTTGTTATACCAAAACAAAATGCAGCAATTGAAAATTTCAATTTCTTAGGTGACTAGAATGGGCAGATTTGCAAAATGCCACCCAAACAACTGGGAGAAAATTAGATAAATAAGGGAATTAATTTATGTGCAATCCTAGTATTGTGGCTTGGATCTGGAATGTCACCCAAAAGTCTCATGTATTTGGATGTTATGGATTATTTGTGGAGCCATGTGCAGTTAAGAGATTGAGGCCTGGTCTGGAGGAGTGGGTTATGGGTATGTGGTAGATTATAGATTCTAGGCTTGTGGATTAGATCACAGGTGTTTAGTGGATTGTAGATTTAGTGAACGTGGAAGGGCAGGAGCCCTGAGGATGGACCCAGAAGGGGCAGATCTCTGGGACAGAACCTGGAAGAATAAATGCAACTTCTTCCCTTCCCTCTGGGCTCTGGCTTCCTGTTTGCAATGCTGTGAGGAGCTGCCTCCATCTCCATCTCCACTGTTGCAGGCTGCCCCTGAATAGACTGTGACCTGCTAAAACCGTGAGCTAAAATAAATTGCTCCTCTCTAAAGCTGTGGATGTCCGGTATAGCGTCACAGTGAGGAAAAAGTAACTAAGACTCCTAAATTCCCAAATTTTTTGGTTAAATACAATTCCTATTGTTTTGGTAGTTGATTTTAGTGAAATTGTTTTATTTATCTGAAATACACAATGGTGGATTGGTGATGGCTGCAAATTCTCTGCAAATTCTGCCATTGAGCAATAACATCTGAGTGTTGAGACTTCTGTGACCTATATAGTGTGTTGGAAGTGAAACTGATTTACAGGATACAGCATAAGAACTCTTTCTGCTGTTGCCATTGTCTTTTAGATCACTCTCTGGAGTCATGAAGCCCTTGTAATAAGAACTCTTGTCTGAGGCTGTCACACTTGAGAGGTCACATGGAGGCCCTCCAGCTGCCGGCTGCAGCTGGGCTGTCAACAGGAGGACCAAGTCACAGGAGAGTCCGAACAGCCCATCCACCAATCCCATATCAGACAACAAAATCTCTCAGTTGAGCCCTGACAAAATCTCTTGACGCCCAAATCATGCTGTAGTAAAATAGTTGTCTTAAAACTAATAAGTAATCAAATACGTGGGAAGATATGACCTTTGAGATAGTTTGATTCTTACCCTTTGTCTTCTTCTCATTGGCCCTGATTATTATAACTATCATCTTTCTCTAATTCTCAGAATTGTTTTTGCACCCTGCTTCTCGCTATGCTCCTATGGAAGATTAGAAAATAGCAATATGGAGAGCTCTCAAAAGACTAGTCTCAACTAGCCTCAGCTTGTCTTCCTGTTTGGCCGGAGAAGCTGCCTCTACCTCAATCTCTGCCATGTATTTCGATTGTTGCCGGCCGCCCCTGAATGGACTGTGACCTTCGAGACTGTGAGCTAAAATAAACCTTTCCTTTCCTAAGTTTGTGGGTGTCGGGTATTGAGTCACAGCAATGAAGAAGTAACTAAGACACCAAGAAATTTCTTTTCATTTCTTCTCTCTTAATATGGATACCTGAGAAGAAATCCTAATTTTCAATAGGCAGCTTCCCCGGACAAACAGGAAGACAAGCTGAGGCTAGTTGAGACTAGTCCCAGTCCTCCAGGAAGGCAGGTGCAGCTTATGTATCCTTTCAGGTCTCCGCCCAGTAACCAGTCCCTCCTGCATCCAGGGGTGGCCACTACACACCGTTAATCCTAACTTAACTGCAATCCACCCCTCCAGACCCCAATACACCAACACCACATGGTTCCATTAAAATACATGAGACTTTTGGGGGACACTCCGGATCCTAACCACAACAGTATTCCATTGTGTATAAATACCACAGTTTGTGTATCCATTGGTCTGTTGATGGGTATTTTGGTGACTTCCATATTTTAGCTATTGTTAGTTGTGCTGCTATGAACATGGGTATACGAATATCTCTGTGGTGTGTTGTTTTGGCCTCTTTGGGTATATTCCTAGGAGGGGTGTCGCTGGATTGAAGTGGATATTTATTTCTAGTCTTTTGAGAGCTCTCCATATTGCTTTCCAGAGTGGTTGTATAAATTTACATTCCCACCAGCAGTGCAGGAGGGTTCCTTTCTCCCTAAAATCTTGCCAGCCCTGATTACTATTTGACTTGTTAATATAGGCCATTCTCTCTGGAGTGAGATTGTATCTTAGTGTTGTTTTGATTTGCATCTCTCTTATGGCTAGAGATGTTGAACATCTTTCCATGTATCTATTGGTCTTTTGTTTTTCTTTGTGAGTGAACTTCTGGGTTCAGCAAGCACCAGGCAGGGCCGCTTCGGAGGAGGCTGGTAGAAAGCCGAGGTGTCTTGAAGAAGAATTGTCCTCATTTTTGTATTCTCCTATTGCTTGTCATATAATTGAATGAAACATGCTAAAATATTTTCTTCAATTTTTCTTATTTCATTTATACACATGTGCATATACGTTTTTGATTTTGAGCAAATTGTTAGCTATCCAAGATTCCTATTAACAGAACATGCAAGACATTGGCTAGCTCCTCTTGCTGTAAAATTGCTTTATAATTCATTTTTGTGACTTAGCTGCCTATAGCATTTTCAATGACTTTGAATTTATTTATCCAGTTAGAAGAGATAATAATACACTCATCTTCGTGGTTCAGTGTTTAAAGGTGCAAAGTGGCATGCAGAAGTTTTCTCCCTGTCATGTTCTACTTGGCTTTTCCTTGCTGGGTCCAGTTTATTGGCCACCTTTCTGTAGACACACTGTACCTCCACCAGGCAATCCTCCCACCTCCAAAATATACACACAGAATAACATACTGCAAGCACAGTTGTGCTTCTTGCTTTTTGTCTTCTTCCATATATTTCAGGAAGTATCCATTTTCATGTGTATGAAAATGGCCTTAAATATTTAGTATTTTATTATGTGGATGAAGTGTAGTTGACAGAACAAATACTTATTGATGCAGGTCGATGTTATTTTAAGGCATTTTACTATTGCAAGCTGTGCGTTAGTGTCATTGACATATGTCTTTGTGGACACATGAGAGATTCTATATAGGATAAATTCCAAGAATAGAAGTGCTGAGAGAAAGCAGAGTGTGTTTTGCATTTTGCTAAATGTTTTCAAGTTCATATTCACAAACTTGTACAAATACATAATCCAGACAGCAGTGCATCAGGGTTGTTTCTTATGTCTTCTCCATAAGTGCTGCATCAAACTTAGATCTATTTTTAATTTGATAAATAAAATATGTTCCATCCACAGAGTTTTAACTTGCAATTTCCTTCGTCTATCTCGTCAAGATCTTTGCCCAATTTTTTATAGAATTTTTTAAAGTCTTTTTTCCCCTTTGCCTTATAATTCTTTGGAAATTAGAGCATTTTAAAATTTTTATGGTCTTTAAGATATGAAACTGTCTAATGTTTTAGGCTTAGGAAAGCCTTTCCCTTGCCAATAGTATATAAAAGAATTCACTCGTACTTTCTCCTAGAATTTTTATAATTTTTTTTTAAATCTGAAAATTTCAGAGCAAAAAATGGAGTTCTTTTTATCCAGAAAAATATCAACTTTTCAAAATTCCATTTATTGAAGAATATATCTTTCTCCTACATTCTGATAGTGTCTCCTTTATCATATTAAAATTCAAGTATGTGTTTTTGTCTTTGGTATTTATAACTTCTTCCTTTAAAATCTTCTGCATATCCCATTTCCTAAATTACTTTTGTGAAATGTTTTGACATGTAATCTCTTTATTTCTCTTTTCTAAGATTATTTGATCTATGCTTAGATTTTTAAAAAACAAACTTCAATATTAGTTAAATATTTGTAATTCTTACTGTGTAATATGGTGAAATACAAGTTTTAGATTAATTGAGGAAAGTTATAATTGTAAGGGCAGAGTATACCTTGTGTTACATTCAAGTTTTCTTTGAAATATTTAATTTTTTCTTATTGATCTTACTCATAAATAATTGTTAATAAAATATTTTGTGGCTGATCTTACAAATTCTCTTCATCAATTTTGTTGTTTTTAGTTTATTGTTGTTCATATGTTATGGCTACAGATTTTTACATATTCCTTTTAAACAGTCACTTTATGGAGATCTCTGGTTCATAATATAATCAATAATATTATATAAAAATAATTTCATATTTGCTTCTAAATGCTGGATGTCCTCATTGGTCAAAGAGCTACACTGTTAGAGAAATAAATCCAAGATATTTATGGTGCACATACATTATGCTGATTAGAGTTTATGACAATATTTTGTAACTAAAAATTATTGAGAGTTGATTTTAAATGCTATTACCATGCACACACACACGAGGATAATTCTGAAGTGTGATACATATAAAGGAGCTAGAGTTAGTCAGTCCACGATATATACATAGGTAAAACCATGATATTGTATATCATACGTACATATGGTGCATTAGTTTGGGTTCTTACAAAAGGCAGAACTGACAGAAGTTATAACAAAAAGGATCTATTCAGAAGGCTTACAAGTCTGAGGACAGAGAAAGCCCAGGATGGTGGCCTGGATATGCAAGAGCTAGAGGGTCCAATGGCTGCTCAGCTGTGAGATAGAACTCTTCTCCAGGACTGCAGGACAGCCAGTGAGGGGATGCCGCAGATCTTGGTTGTCTGAAGAACAATGGCAAAAACCAGAGACTGAAGACTGGCGACTGAAGATCATGGACGGGTAGACAGGCACAAGTGGAGACTGGAGCCAATCTGTGATGAAGTTCTGGAGCTTGCAGCAAACCAGCATCTGTAGACAATTGCAAAGGTGAGAGCTTTCCCAGACGAAGAAACTGTAACAATCTTTCTTCTTCTTTTTATACAGTTCAAGTTCCTAGTTGGGCCTCCCACATCCGGGTGGGTGCTCTTCCCTCATTCACAGGCTCACAAATCACTCACACCCTAATCCAGGCTGGCTCTTAACTGCTTAATCCAAGCATGGTTTCCGATTGCCTCTAGTGAACATAACCTCTCCAACAATCATATACAGTTTTGTCAGTTAAAAGTAAATTCAAAAATTTTTGTTTCAATTTTAGTCTTCTTTATCTGGTATCTCCATTTTTAAATAGTTAGATAATTATTACTGATGATTGAAATCCTCATTTTGCTTCTGACTTCAGTGGGAATGTTTCTTGAAATTTAACATCAAACGTGAAACAAGCATTCACTTGAAAAACTTTATAAGGAGATATTTAAATGCATATATGTAAGTATTTACTTAAACGTATATATGCTTCCAGTTGAGATATGTATGTATGCATGTGCATGCACATGTACCTTTATTGATTCAGGGAAATTTTGAAAAAATTCAGATAATTTTGTGTGTTTGAACAGAAAATGTGTAAAAGGATTTAAATCTTTTCTCTCTGTATTGGACTCCAGCCTCAGGAGACATAAATTTTTCTGGCTTTTTCTCATTTGTCTTATCCTTTATCTTCTAGTAGGATCATTGACTATGGCTACACACAAAAATGAATCATATAGGCTCGAGAGCTTTTCCTAATCGTCCCCTAGGGATATAGAATTCTCTGATGTATTGTATTAACCTAATAGAAAAAGCCCACAATATTTATATCTACAGAGCATTTTAAAGGGCTATATTGGATTTTTTGAGCTTGACCACTTCACCAAACACTATCCAGAAAGCAAATGTTATTGGGCCCTTGAAGTTGATAAGACATCAGTAATTGTTGCATTGCTTACAATGACTGATTTTATTTGTCAACTTGGGCTGGCCACTGTAAGTGGTCAAGCCTTATCCTAAATATATCTGTGAGGGTGTTTTGGGTGAGATGTACACAAAACTGGTCCAATTTGAGTAAAGTATTTTATCCTCATAGAGAGACAGACACTATATGTATCAATATGCGCACAAAAAGGCCTCATCCAATCAGCAGAAAACCTGAATAGAGCAAAAGATGGACCTCCCCCTAGCAAAATGAATTCTCCAATAGGTGGCCTTCACACTTGAAATGCAGCGAAAGTTTCTTCCACAACTCAAGCCTATTGGCCCAGCTTACAAATATTGGAGTTCCCAATTTCTACAATTGCATGAACTAATTCTTTAAGATACAAATGTCCATTCTCATACACACACACACACACACACACACACACACACAAACAGATGTGATATTATACACACACACACACACACACGAACAGATGTGATATTATACACACACACATACACACACACACACAAACAGATGTGATATTATACACACACACACACACACACGCACACATGAACAGATGTGATATTATACACACACACACACACACATATCACACATCACACACATTTTATTCCCTGGAGAAATCTGAGACATTGCTTATTGTCAAATTGCAATAGTGAACAAGCAGGGAATTTTTCTACATTATTTTCCCTCACTTTTAATGAGTTTTGAAATGTTAAATTTATTTTCAGTGTCTAAATGCAAAGACAATGTGGAGATGAAATACCAAATATTTGAGTTTGTGTAAAAAATGAGGAAGGGTTTTGGCTTGTCGAATTTCTAGTCTGGCTCAAATTAGGGGATCTACAAGTTTTGCAAGAAATCTTATACTTGGGATTTCTGGGCCTTGTATTTATGTAAAACTCCTGGACACACCCAGAGGCCCTGTCTGGACCCACAGGTCCAGCTTTCACCGGTCCATCTTTCCTCTCTGGCTCCTTGGATAACAGTGAACAAATTTGATCAGTTACATGTCTTCATAATAACCCTATTGTCATCTTGGAATAATGATTTCTCTACTCTTCTTCATCTTTTTTTCAGCTCAAAATTAGCAGCTTATGACTTTAGAACCAATGCTTGTGTCTTGGTATCAAAATTTATTAAGTGTAGTCTAGCCTTTTAAGAGAAAAATGTGTCCTATCTTTTAGAAATACTATGAGGTGTACATGAAATCATTTACACCAGACAACTAGAACAGTTCTTAACATACAGAGGGCCTTAATCACATTTCTACTCCCATACTCCAAAATCTCACAAACAAACTCAGTTTCAATATAACCTTTTATAACAGATCAGACTAACTATGGAGCCCTTTAAAAAAGAACAGACTAAAATTTCAGGTAGGTGCAGAATTATCAGAGATTTCTTGCAAAGAAATACAATAAAAGCAAAACCTAAGATTTTCACTTCGGGTCTGAAAAAAAATCATACAGCGAGCTTCAGAGTGATCTGGAAAGGCAATCATGTATTTTTAGAAATAACAAATGGAGCTCCAAGATCATGCTCAAATCTTTTTGTTCCCTTAAAAGATTCAGTGGAAATAGCTTACTGTCTCTCTGCACAGAAGTATGAAGTGAGATATGGAAAACTTGCACCTGAGGTTTCAGCATGAGTAGAGGGAGACAGGGTGAAGTTTCCCAGAGCTGTGTGTACTCTGTCCCCAGGACTCTCACAATGTGTCACCCCACAAGGCACAAGAGACTTTGCAGATGAGATGAGAAACAGATTGTTCTGTGGGCTCTGTGCCATCCAAGGGCCTTTGCAGTGGGCCAAGGAGGGGCAGGGCACGCAGAGGGCGGTGAGTGAGATGCACCAGCAGAAGGGACGTGGCAGCTTGAGGAGGACTCGACCTGGGTTTGCTTCCTTTAGTGATGACAGAAGGGAACTGTGAGCCCTGGAACTTGAGCAGTCTTATGTGTGGACGGTGTCCTGGTCCACAGTGACAAGGAAGTGGAGCCGGGGACTTGGAGATGGCCCTGGTAACAACTCAGCACTGTGAAACTCACAGAGAAAAAAAAAATAGTAATGATAACATGGCCTGCTCTTCCATGGTTTCTGTTTACGTAACTTGTGAGAAAATAAATGGGCATTGCTTTGAACAACAAATTGTAGCAATTTATCATGGCAGCAATTGCAAATGAAGACAGTGCACTTCAAAGAGTCCGTGGTCCTCCACTACATGTGGTACTCCAGCTTATTCGCATACACCTTGTCTAATCCATTGTGGATGGGCTATCTGGGCTTATGATGCCTACAACATAGGGATCAGAAATCAGAGTAGCGCATTCCCACTCCCTGAAAAGTAGCACGTGGGGCCACCTAGATGGCAAGGCAGCAGTAATAGACATAGGCGTAGGACTTCGCTGTCAGTGACTTCTTGACCAAATACAACTGGGACGTCCTCGTCGTCTCTTAGACATGGCTGCTGTCTTCACCGTGCTCAGTCAGCGGAGGAGGGCTGGCACACCTGCGTTGTACCGTGCCTGCGATGATTTGCTGCCCTTTTAGAGTCCGACTCCACCTCCTCTCAAGCCTGTGGCATGCAGCGAGCCCTTATAATTGGTATGAACAAGCAGATTTCAGAAACAAATTCATTCTAAATATATTACTGGAATTAGATTATATTGACCCAGAGTAAAAGGCTCCAGTGTTCGTCTGCCCTAAGCGAGTGTACAACAACAGCCTTTCACCCTTTCTGATTCCATTATGACCTCTTATCCTAAAATAAGAGAAATGAATTTAAGTGATTAGATCTGTATATTTTTCAATTTAAATTTTCTTTGTTGGTGTCATTTCTTTATTCTAACATCAGCCTTCTAATCCTTCTTGGGAAATTTGATATAAAATATTCGAAGGAGCAATCTTCACGTCAATTTCCTACAGGAGGCATAAACATAAAATTTAAAGCTCTCTCTATTCTCAGATTGCAGCTGTTCCATTTGAATAACAGTCTCTTTCTTTCTTTCTTTCTTTCTTTCTTTCTTTTTCTTCCTTCTCAATTGTACATTTCTGGAGCAAAGACGAAGTTGCCACTGTGACTTGCGGCATGCACATGTTGCTATTTAAATCTTAAACATGGCTTCTTCTGAGCGACGCTGTTGTCTTGACTCTGCTTAATCACACTTACTGGCTAAAGGGAAATCGTTAGAAGAGGCAGGGCCAGCTGATTAACTCCCCAGTTGTTTGTATTAGTTTTGCAACATCAATTTTCAACAGTTGATCACTTTTTCTAATACAATGCTTCAACATAAATTGATTTTTCTCATTTTTGCCTCATTCATCAGGCCCAAAGGTCTTGAACACACAATTGTCCTCATCCTAGCGGTCAGGGGATCTCTTTCCCTTTGAGGATGCTCCCTCTGCTGAGGCCTATACAAAGCACAAATCCAAAGCATATCTCCAGGACTATTTCTTTGTTTAGGGTTTTGAGTGGGCTGGAGGAATAGCACAGTGGCTCAAGTGCTTGTCTGGCAAGGGCAATGCCCTGAGTTCGATTTCCCAGCACCATATAAACTGGGCGTGGTGGTGCATGCTTGTAATCCCCACACTCCGGAGGCTGAGGCAGGAAGAATGCTGTGAGTCCAAGGCTAATCTGGTCTACATGGTAAGTTCAGGACCAGCCTGGGCTACAGCGTGAAACCATGTCTCAAAAATAAGTAAGTAAGTAAATAAATAAATAAATAAAGGGTTTGGACATTAAGGTCTGGAAAAAAACCTGAAGCTTGACACCTACGCTAAAAGCAAATTATATGTAGTCCTAGATTTTGAGGGATATTTTGATGGATTTTAAGTTCATTATGAGTTTTTTTAATAAAGACTTACATATTTAACAGATACATAAGAACATAAAAGTTAGACGAAATTATTGGATACCATATGATATTTTATTACAGATATATTGCTGAAATAAGATTAAATGGAGTTGTATGCTCAAGGATTTATCACATCTTTATGGTGAAAATACTAAAAATTCACTTTTTCTACCCTTCTGAAATAAGTGGTACTCTATTATTGCCTAAAATACCAAGCCAGCCCTTCCTACCCTCACCTGACTCCAGCGTTCAGCCCTCTGAAGCTGCCTTGACCACCCCAACCTCAGAACTCTATTCTTCTGTTATCTGTCATTCTATTTTCACTGTCTCTAAGATCAACTTTCCACAGTCCACCTGAGTGAGGTCGTGACATACTTTTCTTTCTGAGCCTGGCTTATTTCACCAAACACGAAGGTCACCAGTTCAATCTTATTGTCACACATTACAAAATTTTAATTTTTAAATGGCTTCACAGTATTTCAATTTAGGCATAACCTATTTTTATCATTCATCAGCCAATGAACAAACACATTGCTTCAAAGATTTAATGTTTACATTTTCCATGTAACTTTCACAGGGCCATAGGTGGGCATCAGAAGAAACACAGGACAATTTTCTCCCAAGGCCTTTCAACATAAATGCTACTGAGGATCCTCTGTGGTGGATATGGACCACACACGAAGTTGTGCAAGTTATTGCAATTTGTAGCTTTTGCACGACCTACTTTCATAGAAAAGAGAAACTAAGAGCTGCAGCAAAAACAAGTTTATCGTAAAACAAAGACTGCTTCCAGTTTTTCATGTTGTATTATAATCTTACATTTGCTCTATCCAGTATTTACTCTTCTATAGACATGACATTATGTAAAGAATGAAGCACCAGTTCCATGGCTATTTTGTTATCTCAATTTCCACAAGAACTTGGGGGAAAAATTTTAAATAGTGTAGAAAAATATTTGCAGTTTTCTGATGAAAGATGGGCTGTGAACCATAATTGCCCAGGGAAGTCTTCCTAGCGTCTTCGCTTTGATGTAAATGCAGATTTATTTTTCACTTGATGAAAAAGGTGCTTTGAAGGGTGAGCCAGGCAGCGTGTGGCAGGAGGATGGGACCCCGGTTGGACACCGAGGCATAGTTTAACTGCATTGCATTCAATTGATTGTACCCTGGGAGCTTTGAAAATTGTTTCAACTCTTCTTGATTTTCTGGAGAAAGATTTATTTTAGAGTATCTGGCGGCTTTTCCTGAAAATTGCTTCACTATGTCTTTTTAAGTCTGTGAAATTTTCTTTACTCTTACTTAAAAAAATTCTTTTAATTTTCCACTTATTAGATAACACAACATTATTTTCTTCCATTACAGAAGAACTCTCAGAGGTTAATCTAAGGGGCAACAGATATCTCAAGTATTGGGTTTTGTAAACATATTTCACCAATCAGAATTTTATGTCATGCACCAATGTTATAAGCACCTCTTTCTCTATTTTCTGAGTCATTGCCGGATATGGGGAACCATGTGGCAGCGAAGGCCATGAATCAGCGCATTTAAGAACCAGTGATCAATCTGCTTTCAACGAACTCAATCGAAGTGCCTTTCAGTCCAAATTTCTCTGACCTGTTCAATGAGTATTATGCCAAATGGCTTGTTGAAATACAGAATCACTATAGTTGCCAGTCTTTGTTCTGTTGGTCGAGTGATCTTCTCACAGTAAAAAATGTAGATAATTTTATTTGACATTTGAAATTAGTGCCTTATGGTTTGGTAATCCTCATTTCTTTTTCTGAAGCCTGTCGCACACACCATTCTTTCTTAGACATTAATTTTAAGGTTTTTCCCAAGATTGCTGTCAAGAGCAAAATAATCTACAATACTTTCTTCATTTGAAAAATTAAGCTCCTATGTGGTCATATTCTTCCCACACTTCGCCATAGCTCTCCAGAGATCGCTGACAATATTTTACAGCTCTTTAAAACATTTTCTAAATATTCTATTGCATAATTTGACCAGACCACACTATGTGCTGATCTTACACATCAGTTCCTAGTCCATTTCTTTTTGATAAATATTGTCTTATAGCCATCATATCAAAGCAAAGCAAGTATGAGGCCTAGAGTCAGCTTAACATGTATGGGGAGATGGTAAGGAGATGAAATTCAGTGATAGCAAGAAGCTGTTTTTAAACCCAAGTCAATTCATAATTACATTAAATTTAAATTGACTAAAGATTTCTAATGAAGGATGCTTGTGTAGATTATTTTAAAAACCCAATTATTTCCTGCTTAAAATCTAACATTTATAATGTAAAAATACAGAAAGGTTGATGGTAGAACTACAAAAATATATGTTTGTGTAAACATCAGCTGAAAAATTGCAGGGGTATTAGTAGCAGAGTAGTGTTTATGGGGAGACATTCTCTCTCTCTCTCTTTTTTCTTTCTTTTCTTTTTCTCTCTCTTTCTTCCCCCCTCCTTCTTTTGCAGTATTGGATATGAACTCAGGGCCTAAATTTTTCTACTTAGCAACAATATCAACACATTTATAATTTTTTTCTCTTTGTTTTCTTTTGGCAAAATTGTCTTGCTAAGTTTCTAAATTGCCGAGTTTGGGCTCAAACTTTTAATCCTCTTGTCTCAGCCTCCAAGAATGCTGGGATTACAGGTGTATGTCATCATAGCTAGCTAAGTTTCCAACTTTTGACTTGTAAGCTAGTTACAAACTTGTATTTACTTTTCATAACCATAATTGTACACCTAGATTTGTATGTTTGTATTTATATACTCATGTATACTTTTTATATTAAAAAGCTTAAAGATACAATTGATGCTCAGCCAATGTGCAACAATGAAAAAGAAGCTGATATTACTCACTGCTGGTGAGAGTGTGGAACTATGCTCACTCACTGCTAATGAAAATGCTAATTGCTAATCCAGCTGTCAGATAATGGATTAGGATTAGTGAATACACTTGAAGAATTATGCTGTGATCTAACAAATATGCTTTAGAAATATACATGAAGAGTTTTCATGTGAATATGCATTAAAAGCACACACACACACACACACACACACACACACACACACACACACACACACAAACACACACACACACATTTTTGATACTAGTGATTGAGACCAGGGTTTACATACTAAGCTACATACTCTACCCATTTTTTTTGTTTGTTTGTTTGTTTTGGTGTTGAGTCAGAGTCTCACTAGCTTGTAAGTTGCCAAGTCGGTTGCCCAGGCTGGGCTCAAACTTGTGGTCCTCTTGCGTCAGCTTCCCTGAATGCTAGAATCACAGGCCTGCTCACCAGGGCCCAAGTATAGCAATATTTTCAAATGGAAAATCATCCATGTATTTACCAACATGTGATGTGTAAGTTATGGTGTAACCATAAAGTGAATACAACAGTGTGAACAAGTAGAGGCAGCTGTAAGCATCAGTACAGATGAATCTGCCACACAGCCAGGCACAGAGCCACACTTGTAGTATTCTTTCACTCACGGCAGGGTGGAAATGTGTAAAATAAAGCCATTGTTTTATGAGTAGTATGTAGTGGCAAAATTATAGAGAAATATAATGATATTGTTATCACAAAAATTATGAGTAGTATGTAGTGGCAAAATTATAGAGAAATATAATGATATTGTTATCACAAAAATTAAAAAAGTGTTGAGACAATAGATGAGGGCAGACAGGGTAATCTGAGAGCCGTGGTGCATAGTTTTGTGAAAATATGTGTGATATGTATTTTTTTCAACTCTTGTGTAGTATTTCTAAATAAGAATATGCTAAAATGTTTTAATGAATAATTTTAATATTGTTACAAGGGCTTATTTCCAAAAGTCATTATTCTTAGTGAAAAATGATGTTGCTTTGACTGCTCAGGTCAAATGTCACTATGTCTTGGTCCGGCATTTGCAGATGTTACCCAAGTGAAATCAATGATTAGGTCTACCTGTTTACCTGAATCTGATATTTAAAAAATTAAAGATCAAAAGTTCTAAGTGAAAGTAGCTCTCTGGGTCCAGAGAATAACTCAAATGAACAAAGAGAGCTTATTATAAAATAAGACTGCCAAGCTATTATGGCAAACACTTTTAATAACTGCTTAAAACATTGCAGACCCAATAAAAACCTTCAAATGCACCTTTGAGCCGCCCAATAGAAGAGCAGATAGATATTTTTAGGTTCTTTCAAAGAATGTAGCATCTCTCAGGTCAACTTGTAAAACCCACTCCAGTTATAGATCATTCATTTGCAGCATGTTCACCACTATATGTTAACATAAGTTGGCATTTGTGCGAGTGTATCTTGACTCATTCAAAAATATATCAGAAGGCCTGCAGAGAGAGCTCCGTGGTAGAATACTTGCCTTGCAGACAATAAACCCTATGTTTAATCACCAGCACTGTAAAAAGAAGTTTACCAGGAACCTTTCCCAATAATAAGTTGGCCAGGGTTTTCATCACGCAGCGTGTCTCCTGACACTCTGCAAACTCAGATATCTAATTAAGTCCTTGTGTGTTGATAAGGAGATCTGTCTGAACTTCGCGCAGTTACACTCATCCAGTCTAAGCAATGACTTATAAGACACAGAGTTCTTTTTTTAAAAAATACTTTACCTACTAACACTCTTTGCACATTTCTATCACAGTAACTACTCTTCTCTGAAGTGTATTTTGTTAGACTCGTACAAGCAAAGATCTTTGGGCTGCAGAGATCTGAGGAGAGACCACCGCTCTCGGCCTTATCAAGCTGGTGCACTGAGAAGGGGTGCTCGTGGGGCCCTTTGCAACTGACATTCCGTTTTTATCTCACGGAACAGGTGAAGCCGAGTTAGGAGGCACCACTGTGATCTGATGCGATCTCGCTTGATGAAAGTGACTTGCACAATAACACGTAGTGTTGGTTCCCTGAAGCTGCTGCAATCCAGGGATGCTATTTTGTCAGAGAGATTGTACATTACTTAGAGAAGTACCAGCCTGTAATTGTTCTCAAGTGATTTTTAAAAATCAGTCTTTCAAAATTCCCATTTATTCCTTTCTACTTCTTATTCCATGGCTTTCTTTTTATTTGAAACTTCTTTCTAATCCAACAATATTGCACTGCTAAGTGACCCTGTAGGTGTCCCTAGCAATTTATTAGTATTTGATGTAGTTTTATGATCTTCTTAAACGTTAGCTTTTGGTTTTCTTCCAAATACGCCCTGGAAAGGATGCGTTTTCTTTCTTGGTGAAATGAAAGGACCAAAACCAAAAAGGGGGAGAAGAGACATCAAATACACAAGCAGGAAAAGCAACCCTCGGGTTTCTGTCCTTTAGCTCTTTCCCAGTGAGACTCCGTGGGCTGTTGCTCAGCTTCCAAAGCACTAGGCAATCATTTCTCCCTTGATATGACCTTGCTTTAGGTCATGGTACTAATCCATATTCATACCCTCTCCTAGTGCGACTGGTTTGCGCCATCCTCTCCGCAGACTGCTGCTATCCATATTGGAAGCATTTAATTAATGTCGGTCTAACAGACGCAGTTGGCGCCCCCCGGGATTCCATCTCCAGGCAGCTGCGGGCGCTGCTGCTAATCCACAACTCAGCTGTCTTTGGAAGAATGTTCTCCTGTGTTTCGAGATTCTTCCTCGGGAGATACTTGGGTGGGAAGCCCTTTCACGCCGTCACTCTGGGCGATACAGAGCCAACGACTGATCAGATATGGAGAGACAAAAAACGTCGCCTCGTCTCCAAAGGGACAGACTCTCAGGTTCAACTTGCACTCTGCTTCTCTCTCATCCGGTCTAGATACACGTAGCCTTCACCCTAACCCTCCTGCTTGCCTAGCTACCCCTCCTCCTTATCCTCCTACCCTACTCCGCTTACTTCTCACCACGCACCTGGACTGTGAGGTGTTAGATCTCCCCCAGCTGCTGCCTGGTGCTACCACTCTACCAAGCCGCAGGCTAGTCAATTGTCCTCACATTTCACTGATATTGGAAGCTAGGAGACTCCTGAGTCAGAGACGAAGGACAATTTTATGCACATAACAGTATTAGTAGTCGGAGGATCATCATTTTAACGTTGGTTTTCCAAGCCCTGGTTCTCAATGAAGATCAGACAACTGCACTCACAGTTGCCTTAGGAGAGAAACATCCTGAGCTTAGGGGTCCCAGATAGTTTATAACAGGAAATGAGTTTGAGATTCATTGTGACAAGTCATGTTTGTGTCCTGTCTTTCAAAGCTCTTTGTTGTACAAACATCCTTGAAACAATAGTCTGGAAAAAGACAGCTGATGTCTGCTCCCAGGACATGGATAAATACGAGAGACCTGTGGAAAACTGGCAGCCAATAATATTCTCTGATTTCTACTTTCTTTCCAAAATTACTGGAAATTTTCTCATAATTATGCCAAAGTTCTCACAACTCACCTGCATCTTCCCTTAGTGGTTGTGGTTTTTGTCCTTTCACACTTAGTGCAATTACCCTTCCTGTGCAGCGTTAGAAACTTCTGTTGGCTAATCTTCAGACATGTCACAATGGCACAGGCCTGATTTGGACTGTCAAATTGGTAAGAAATTTTCTCTTCCAAAAAGAGAGTTCTACCAAGGGACTATTCTAGCATTTTAAAAAGGAAGTTTCCCTGGATTTGGCTTATACCCACATTTTCTAGTCATCTTCATTAATAGACAGATTGAAAACCATGTATCACCCAATTGAACTCAAAATTTGGTCAAAATATTAATTAAAATTTCTTCTGGACTTCTTTTAGATCCTGTTCTTTTACTCAGCTAATTCTTTTTTCTTTTCTTTTCTTTTCTTTTTTTTTTTTTGAGACGGGGTCTCACTCTGTAGTCCAGGGTGGTCCTGAACTCACTATGAAATCCAGGCTGGCCTTAGACTCATGGCAATCCTTCAGCCTCAGCCTTCTAAGAGCTGGGATTACAGGCATGTGCCACCATGCCCAGCTTATGTGATGCTGGGGAATCAAAATCGGGGCCTTGTACTTGGTAGGTAAGCACTTTAAAGCCAACAAATTCTTATCCTTCCTTTCAGATACCATATTATTATCAGAACCTCTTCCTTATTGAGTAAACTGTCAAGACCATGAAGTGCTTGTGACTTTATTTTCTTTGCAAGCTAACAAATTGCCCTGCCATCATTTCACAGGTGTTGGAAGATTTCTGTATCAGAGACAAAGGACGGTTTGTAACACACAGCGGTAGCCAGAGTGTCATAATTTTCACAATGATTTTCCAAGTTCTTTTCACCTGAGAAAATGCCAGGATCAGGTGACAGGTGGACACAAAGATGGTTTTATTACAGGAGGGAAACCTTGAGCTTAGAGGACTTTTATCTTTTATGCCAGTCAGTGAGCAAATTTGCCTGACTGCTGTTATTAAAGGAAATACTATATGTAAGTCAATTTTCTGTTGTTTTGACAAAATAGTGTCTCAGATAAGTCAATTTAAAGGGTGAAATATTTATCTTGGCTCCAGGATTTTAGTTAGTTTTCACCGGCTCCCACTGCATTTGGCCTGTAGTGAGGCAGGGCACCGTGGTGGGAGCCGCTGGAGGCAGAGCTGCTCAGCTTATGGTGACCAGGAAAGGAAAGAGGTAGAACGAGACAAGTGTCCTCATAACAAATCCTTCAAAACACAGCTTCAAGGCCCTGCCTCCTAAAGGTTCTGCCGTCTCCCAGTTCTACCACAGGCTGGCCACGAAGCCTTTAGCATTGTGGGGCTTCAAAGAATATTTAGGATCCAAACAATAACCTGTTATTTTTATTACACTGGACAATAAACAAACCTTCTTGTATTGTGGGTGGAGACAATACCTCCTGCTTCTGTGCTTTTGCTGTATAGATAAACGTTGAAAAAATAATTCAGAACAAAAAAATCCATTATCTCTGTTCATAAAATATATATCCAAGAGACCGATGAGGGATTGTCTTCCAATAACATTCCTTCAGCAAATCAATTTCATATGAGTCTCTGTCTCAAGATCTGCTTCTTAAAAAATTCAGCACCATGAAAGCAAATTTGAAAAAGGCGGAAGTTACCATTGGAAACCACAGTACTAAATGATGTTACTGGACATTATATTATTTTGTAGAGATTAAAGTTGAGTAATTATGAGAAGGTATTTCCAATGGCCACGTGTATTTGGTTCTCTTTCCTGTGGCTGCATTTGATAAATTTCTGCTATTCAGAGAAAGTGGATATTTGCCAACAGAGCAGTGTCAAGAGAAACATTTCCAAGTGAGAACAAACAGATTAAAAATGTAATTCATTTAGTTTGGCAGGCTATACCATCGGTACAAAGTGCCTAAAGCTTTTCCTGTATTTTTCTTTCTAGTTTAATTTATTGAACTTTTTTCTTTCTTCCTCCTTCCCTTTGTGTTTTTATTTCTTTCCTCCTCCCCTTTTCTCTTCCAGTCTTTTTACTCTTTTTGGCACCAAAACTCACTAAAAATTATAACTTTCTTATCAGAAACACATGCATTAACATGGGAAACAAAGTTTGAGTTTCATGTTGAGTAAAAGGAAATGAACTGCACAGAGTCTTGAATGGTAACTGTCTTGAATGGTGCGGGACATCAAAGCGAACATGATAGCACAACTAGACTTCCTCCAGTACCAAAGTATTTCCGGAACTGCTCCAGAAAGGGCCAAGAATAATGAGTTCAATGTATTCTAAACAAAGGGGAGTATTTGGAGACGAATTTGTGACAGTGTGTTTTGTCTTTTACTGTAATACATTTTTGGAAACTTCAAACACTGTATATTTCAATCTCACCTCATGCGTCTACATGTTTAATACAAGTATAAGCCACACATGCACATTTAAAAGTAAGTTCGATGGTCCATCTAGATTTTTATGCATGCTTCCACGTTAGATGCAAACAATTTATTGTCTTAGAAGTTTAAATGGATGCCACCTGTCACAGGCTGTATTAATCAGTAGTACCATGGCTACCACTGCTCCTGGGACACCCAGCAAATACAGCGTGCTATGTGATCAGTCTAGAAAACACAACTGACCATCAAATAATTTTTCACAAAAAAAGTACATGCTAAAAATCAGTAGCTACCCAGGTGGCTCAGAAATAACCAATTTTCAAGACTTCAATATAAAAAGAGAAAGAAGGAAGGATAAAAATATTGGGGATGTTTTATAATCAGCAGCCTCAAGTGTCTTCCCATCTTTCACGTTGACCTTAGTAAAGAGAGATTATAGGGATTGTTTGAAAAAAGAAAGTGAGTCTCAAAACGGTTAATAATCCCGTGAAAATGCCCGACTCCCCGGAAGTGGCAGAATCGCCACACAATCCAACATCTGACCCACTTGCATTTTTTCTTTCCAACCAGCTGCCTGGATTTAAGCTCCCACTAATAACCTCAGGAGGCTTCCGTCTCTGCCCAAAAGACTTGCAACTCTGAGGCAGGGCATTCTCAGTTTTCAAGCTTTAACCTCCTTCAGACCCACTGAATTGCCTTGCGGGATTCAGGGCGCAGACCGCGCCTCCCAAGGCTCTGCAGATGGTGCAAACTCGCAGATTTGACAGTCTTCACTCTCGCCCGGCTCCCCCCTAATCCCCACCATTTTATTGATATATATTAGTACAAAATTTAAGGTTTACAATGGAGTTGAGCATTTTGTGCACATGCGTACCGTGTCAAGGTGACAATGGCTTTCCCACTCTCCTTTTGTCCCTCCCCCTATCCTCCCCTCCCTCCCTCCCCCGCCCTACCCCCCTGTTTCACTTTGTTTTTCGTTTTAAGTTCCATAAGAGGCCTCAAAACGAAAATATGTGACTGGGTTATCAGACAGCCAACTTCCCAAAGCCGCCTCCTTTTCTCAGTCTCCTAGAGGTACCGTCAGCCTCAGAATTTGGGGGCCACTTTTCTCCTCCACAGTTATCATGAAAAATCCGTTAGCACCTGCTCTGCATGGCGGGTTGTCGCTGAAGGGAAAGTAGTGCTCTATTTTTTTTTATCACCTCCCCAACGCCCTGCTGCTCAGGCGAAGCTTTGCTCTCTTCTGGTTCTAGGATGGAAGAAATAAGACCATGTGACACTGACTACACGTTACCAGGACTCACTCTGAAATGGACTCTCGAAAGTACTTTTTCTTCTCTGCAGTTTTTAACAGATCTCTAACAAAACTTTCTTAAATACTGCCTTGACATTAACACAGTTCTGAGCCTAGTAGACTTTATATTTATATCCTTTATATGCCTACATAAAAAGCAAGCATAATGTAGGGTAATCTTTCTAAAGAGTAGTTTTTGACCAAATGTATTTTTAAATTTTTTAGAAAAATACTGCAAAATTTTATCTTATAATATTCAATGTGATAGTTACACACATGTCAGCTACACATAAAATTGTTTAACAGAATTATAAATAAAGATTATACATATTGTGTTAAATTTACAAATATTCTATTTTCATTCTTGTGTCTCCTGAAAACTTCATTCAGATGCTTTACATATATTTTAATATCAACTCATCATTAGCAAAGACAGTTTAGAATTATCAAACATCATCTTCTAGAGTATGTCATCTTAATTTTTATAATTCTGGGGTAGGAAATCTATATATAATGTTATTACTAAAAATTACAATTCTAGCCCATATATATATATATATATATATATATATATATATATATATATATATTTAGCACATGATGTTGAGCAGGTCAGGTAGGCTGCTACTACGATTTATACGTGAAATGTCCCCTGAAACCCACAGTTGAAGGTGGAGTCCCCAGTTCAGCACTGCGCAGAGTGAGGGCTTTGGGATCTGAGCGGATGGGGACGGCTCATCCATGGGTTCACAACTGAATGGCCTTTCAGAAGGTGGTAGAAAGTATGAGTAGGGCGACCGAGTTGGAGACCGAGGGCCACGGGCAACAGGACCTAGAAGAACACTCTCTTGTATGTGGTCTCCCTCCTTCTCTTCTTCCCTCTCTGCCCCTCACTCTCTTCATTCTGCTTTGTTCCACTACACCCTTATACCCTGATGTTTCTGCCTTACCACAGGCCTAAAAGTAGTACAGGCAGCTGACCCTGGATACAAACCTCCAAAATCAGTGATGAAAGAAGCCTTTCCTAGTTTCAGTTATGTTTCTCAGATAATGTATCACAGCAACAGAAAGAACAGAACTGTAAGCAGATCTAAGTTTTCATGGAATATAAGTTGTGATGCAGTTAAATTCTAATGCGGAAAGACATATAAAAATAATTACTAGGTACACTCAGTGAAGTGTTGGGATGTCCCGTGGTGGAGACGTGTCGTGAGGAGTGAAAGACTTCCTCTCATTAAAGGTCTTACCAGCCATCTCCTTTATCTCTGTTGTCTTCATGCTTTGATTGTTTGGACTTTGCTTTCCCAGAGGAATGACCTCTCTCAGGGATGGTCAAGCTCTAAGGACAAGGAACGACTGTCTCATAGGTGAGCTTTTCAAACACAAACCCAGCAAGGTGGGAGCCCACTCTCCTCCCACCTCTTCCATTGGTCCTCATACTCCTAGTCACTATCTACTTCCTCGAATCACCCCATAGCCAGGTCACTAGGAGAGCTTCACTGAAGTTATTCAAAAAGGCCAATCCTAAACGCGCTTGCCTGCCCATGTAAATCATCATGGATTCTCCTGCCCTCAGGTACCCCTCACTCAGCCTCCTCACTCACCCTGGCTCTTCCCGCTCTGCCCTGAGCATCACACATGCCTCTTCTCTCCTCTTGGTAACTGTGAATAACAGCGTATACTTTCACAGCAATTGTCTCCAGACCTGTTAGCTTCGTAATCCTCAAGTATAGTGTAATGTATTTATACTGATATGTTTCACCTTAAACCAGGTGAGTGATGGTTGAGCATAGTCCTGGTAAGGTCACAAGTGAGACATGAAGGTACATGGAGAATGTTCCATGCAGAAAGATACAGGGGTTCTGGGTCGGTGGCAAAACAGTGAGTCTACCCTGCCGCCACAGCAGAGTGAGCACAGGGGACAGGGCCAGAAGATAAATTAGGAGCAGGGGGTGGAAGTGAGCTGAAACCAAGGCGAGCACTCAAGGACCATTTGAATGGCTAGTGCGTTGACTGTCAATGGGAAAAGGTGAAAGAGAATGAACACCTAGAGCCTGCACTCCTTTTCTAGACAACGAGTCATTATCCTCAAAGGCAGGGGTGGGGACTATCCACGAAACACTCCGATTTCTCACACGATGGCTCCCACTCACTTCCTCGGAGTGACAGGAGAAGAACTGGTTTCTTGGCATGTCCTTCTATGTAATGCCTTACTATATTAACTCATGGAAGAAGTGTTGCTTGTCCTAAACCCAAGTCCCTTGCACGTGACTTCCTGGGGCTCTCTCAGTCTTCATATCCTATTCTGCGATTTGACTAGATACATTTTTTTCCTCTTAGGTTTCCTATAAGTCCAAAGGACTGTTGGAAGAATACATTAGGAAAATGTAATCTTTGGCCAGGAATCATGCATCTATGAGTAAATGCAACTTCTATCATGTGGGCTGTAGATACCATACTTAACATTCACATTGTGAGTACAGATTTAATTATAAACCTTTTTTTCCCATCATATCACTGTGTCAGGCCTGAGGGAAACTCAGAAGTACAGAAGGGTGCTTGCCTTCAAGACGGGATGTCAAGATAAAACAATTACAATTACAATATATAATGATCCAGATTTTTGTGGGATAGATTTCAACTTTTCTATACATTCAGAAGAGACATAAGAAATGTTGGCATAATGAATGAAAGTCTCAATATTCATTTTAAATTCGACCTTAAAGAAAGTATAAGATCCCCATAAAAAGATGATAGAGAGTCTTCATGAAATCCATGAAAGTGAGAAAAAAATAGTTTCTGGACAGTAAATCGTTCAGCCTGATCAGATGGAAGGAAATATGAATAAAAAGGTATAATTTGGAGGATGATCTTGAAAATAAGACAAAAGAGACCTTTGGGGTAACTGGAAAAGATATGGTATTATGTTTTCTTTCTTTCTTTCTTTCTTTCTTTCTTTCTTTCTTTCTTTCTTTCTTTCTTTTTTCAGTATTAGGTGTCTAACCCGGGGCCTTGCATATGACAGGGTAGCATTCTACCCATGAACTATGTCTTCGGCACCCAGTGACATTTCTGAACAAAGTTGTGACGTGATGTGAATTCTATTTATGACCAAAACTGAATGGTCCAAGGATAAGACAAAAAAAAAAAAATCAAGGATTCTGTGTGGGGAATATTAATTTCCTAAGGCTGCCATAATGAAGTATTCCAAGCTGATGACTTAAAAAAAAAAACCATCAGATTTATTATCTCATGGTCCTGGGAGCTGGAAGTTCCCAACTGAGGTGTTAATATGATTGGCTCCTTCTGAAATCTCCAAGGGGGGACCCATACCTAGTCTGGCTCCAGGGGCCGTTGGCAGTCCTGCCCTTCTTGGCTTGTGTGTCACGTAGTCGCTACACTTAGGGACACGTGGTACTCTCCCTCCATCCTTATTTGTGTCCAATTTTTCTCTTCTTGTAAGGACACAGATCATGATATTAAAATTCACTCTAATCTATCATGATCTCATTTTATCTTGATTATATCTACAAAGAACCTCTTTCCAAGGAAAGTCCCATCCATAGGTACTAAAGGTTTAGGGTTGATATATCATTTTATGGGACTTATAAAATTTGGTAGTAGTCCAAAAACTACAGACTAAATTGTGTCACCCTAGAAAACAGTAGGCTGGGCAACTCAGCCCCCACATGACAATATTTGGAGATGGACTTTGGGGAAGACATTAGGCTTAGATGTACACATGTGCGTAGTGCCCTTGTGATGGAAGTAGTGCCCTTAAAAGAAGACTTGCATCAGTTTGTTCACCCTCTATTCCCACCTGTCTTACAAAAATCTAGAAGTGTGAAAACCAGAAAGACTTACTGGGGACACCAATCAACTAGAACTACAACTTGAATTTCCCAGCCTCCAGAACTGCAAAAACACCCAAACCGAACCAAAACAACAACAACAAAAAACATTTCTGCTGTTAAGCCACCCAGTTTATGATCTTTTCTTATAGCACTCTGAATCAAATAATATAACAGGCAGAAAGAGATTCATTTTTTCAGTAGTTACCAGTGCCTGCACTGTGCCAAGCCCAATGCTAGGAATTAGAAACCATGGACCAGGACATAGCAATTAAGTTATTAATATATTTTATACACCTACATTGCAGGCCACACATGTAGGTGTGTGTTTGTATACTTATTTATTTTATCCCCCAGAAGACTTATACATCATCATTATAAGGTGCAGAATGGAAAAACTTCTAGGATATTATCATTTATAGGGATAAGAATCATAAGACAGCACCATAAGACACCAGGAAAAGAATTTTGACAAATATAGAATCAATAGAAGATTGTCTGAGAAAATACGAAGCATTCCAATTAAATTAAATGTAAAAACTTTGATTAGATTAATTACCATAAAAGAGAATGAAAAAATGGTTAAAGAGGTTCCATTTAAAAAGATACCAGAGCCAGATGGGCCCACAGCTGAATTTTATTTGATCATCAAATAAATGATTTTATGATTTATTAAATTATCTTCAACACCAGAAAAAAAGCTGAAAAATTCAGTAGTTTCTTTCAGAAATCCACCATGTTTTAGATGAAATTTTGTAATGATAATACATATAAGAAAGTAATAATCATCTATGTTAAATACAGGTGAAAAATAAATAAAATACCAACAAATAAAGCCACCAAATAATCAAAAGACTAACTATAACAACATACTAAACAAAGTAGTGTGTGCTTCAAGAATGCAAGACTTATTTTTACTTTCAGGAAACCTGTCTAGCAAATTCAATTCATTACAATAAAAGGAGACACATGTGATTAGATAGATTATAAAATTTTTCATTTAATGAAATGAGCCAGGCATTTTCTTAAAATTAAAAAGAAATGGTGGTGCTATGAAAATTAACCCCAGGGCATTTGCACTTAGCTGAATTCTTAGTCTTGTATCTTTTATTTTTCAGGCAGGATCTTTCTAGGTTGCTCAGTTCTCTGTGCTTGAACTTCTGATCCCCCTGCTCAGCCTCCCAGATTTCTGGGATAGGAGGCCATGCGTGGGACAGGTATTCTTAATTTAAAAAATTCATACTACATAGCAATAGGAATCACTATTTATGGAAGAGAAATGACTTTTATTCTAAATGATAAAAAAAAAAACCTGTTGTGATTTGGGTCTGCAGTGTCGCTCAGAGGCTTTATGTAGCTAGGGGTACTGGGGGCCGTTTGGAGGTGAGGACTGGCTCGAAAGGGAGGGTGCTTGGAGACTGACCCAGGCGGCTGTATGCCAGCTCTGCCTTTCCTCTCTGACTTGGCTCTGTTCTGCTATGTCATGAGGAGCTCTGGCTCTGGCTCTGGCTCCGTCGTGTGATTCTACCATTTCCAGCTGCCCTCCTGTGAATGGACTGTGACTTTCTGAAAATGTGATATAAAATAAATCTTTCCTCCCTAAAGTTGCAGAGAGTGTGTATTCTCTCCCAGCAAGGAAAAAGAAACTAAAACAGACATTGGTACCAGGAGTGGTGTTGTTGCTGCAACTGTGCCTGATCATGTGGTTTGGAAACCTTTGGAACTGGTTTGTGGGAGGAGTTTGAAAATGTTTGAAGATGTTGGCTAGAAAATCCTTGGGGTGTTTTGAGCTGAGCTTGATGGCTTGGAGTTCAGAAGACTAGAGTGCTGATAGAAGTGTAGATTGGAAAGACCAGACTCAAGAAGCTTCAGATGGGTGGAGAACTGTGTTGGTAAGTTTTCAAAAACCAAGCATGACACACTCTAGCAAAAAATGTCCTAGCATTTTGCTCTTCTCCAGAGACTGCCTGAAGCTGAGATTAAGAGTGGAAGGCTCCTTAATCTGGTGGCAGCCAGATATTCAGGCTATTACATAGCTACTGTTTGAAGATTTTAGCCAACTCTATGGTGAAAGGCAGAACTAATGGCAGAGAAAAATTATGTGAAGTTTTCGGTTTTGCCAGGATGACAGGGCCTGCAGTGGTAGGACAGAAATGCACAGAGAAGTTAAAGAAATTAACATTAAAAATAAGTCAAATACTATCAGGAGTATATAAAAGATGCCTTGAGAACATCTCAAAAGTCAGTAAGACCCCACTCTTCACCAACTTAGGGGTGGAAAGATGAAAGACAAAATAATTTGTTCTGAGAAGTGTACTTAGGGCCAAAGAGAAAAATACTTGTCAAATTTCAGCCACCTGGAGTTCAACTATCTAAGAATTTAGAGGCCCTGGCAGCAATTATTCAAGGGGCACAAACTACTGCTGAAGCTAGTAGCAGACCTTGTTGATATCCAGGTGGTCCTAGACTTCCAGGCTCATAAATTGCAGCAGTTGTGGGTTCATCAAGGCTTTCACCCAGATTTCAGAGGAAGACCTCGGCCACACAGTGTGCCCCTGGCAGGGCAGTGTGCGAGGTGGTGAAGGAGAAGCCTGAAGTGCAGTGGAGAACCCGGAAATTTGGAGAAGCCAGGCACATGGATCATCTGCTTAGAAAGGCTGCGAGCCATGAGTGCATCCAGCCCCAAGGAGAAAAAAAGAAGGCTTGCCCTTGGCAATTCTCAGGAGGTGGGACCATCAAAGCCTTTTGGAGTTCACCTCTTGCCACTGTTTACTCCAGGTGCTGGACATGAAGGTACAGGATTGAACCTTTGCCCTGCTGGACTTAGAACTTCCTTTGATCCAATTGCTTTTCATCCTCCTATTCCTCCCTTTTGGAATGGAAATATTTACCCTATGCCATCGCGTGCTGGAAGAGCTTTCTCTATTATTATTATTATTTTCACAGGAGCTCCCACTTAAAAGTTTGCTTACATCTCAGAGGGGACTTTGGGCTTGAACTTTTTCAGCAGTGCTTAAACTGTTAAGACTTTGGTAACTCTTAAACGCTAACTACATTTTGCATAAGGAGGTGGACATGAACCTTTCAGAGGCCAGGGAAAGAATGCTGTGGTTTGGATCTCGACGGTCCCACAAAAGCCTTGTGGACCGATGGATTCTGTGGACTGTTGGAAGGTGGATCCTGGATGAACCGAGTGGGATGCTTAGGACTTGACCAGGAAGGGCGTGTTCTAGCTCTGCTCTTCTTCTCTGAATTGGCTCTGCCATGCCATGAGGAGCTCTGTCTCTGGCTTTGGGTCCATTATGTGACTGTATCATTTCTAGCCGCCTACCTGTGAATGGACTGTGATCTTCTGAAAGTGGAAGCAAAGGTAAATCTTTCCTCCCTAAAGTTGCACATGTTGGGTCTTCAGTCCCAGCAATGAAAAAGCAACTAAGACAAAAACTAAGCTCAAAAGCTGGTCAAACATGTCTGCTATTTCCACAACGAAGCAACGATATTTTAGAGACAAGTGGTAGACAAACATCTAAAACGGCTTCCAATGATCTATGTCTCTTTGAATTCATGTACTTGTAAGGAAAAGTTCATTTCCAAGACAAGTTATGGAAGATGGTGACTTATCTTTTCAGCACTCTTATTTCATCTGGTTCTTCTGATTTGATTGCTTGGGTGGAGTCCTCTCTCCAGCAAACAGGGAGCCCAGAATGAGATTTTTCAATAAACACTTGGGTAAATTGACAAGCCAATCTTTCTTCACGTGGGCTTTGTGATGGCATCAGTGCAGTGTAGCACCATCATGGTTGCCTATGAGAAATTACAGAGCTAGAGACGGTCAGACTGTATCTCAGCTCCTCACCTACATTGACCATGAGTGAAAAACATTGTTTCTTTCTAGAGACTAAAGGGGCATACATTTGTTAACTAAGAGTTTTTGTTTGTTCGTTTGAGACAGGGTCTCACTCTGTAGTCCAGGCTGGCCTTGAACTCACTATGTACTGCAGGCAAACTTAGAATTCACTACAATCCTCCTACCTCTGCCTCTAAAGTGCTATAATTACAGGTACATGCCACCATGCCCAACTAGGATGCGGTGCGTGGACATTAAACCTGGGAACTTGTGTTCTTTAGTCAAGTGGTCTATCACTAAGCTATGCCTCTAGCTTCATTTACTGCATAAAGATGGAAGAAATATTGGTAATAAAACAAGAAAAACTGTTATTTATCACTTTCCTGTCACTGGGACAAAATATCCAACAACTGAAACTTGAAGGAGGAGAAGATTATTTGGCTCAGCATTTCAGTGGGTTTAATCCATGATTAGCCCTTCTAGGGAACATTTTAGATCCAAACCTCACCATTCTATCTCTGGTCCACAAAAAGTTTATTATCCATCTCATTATGAAAGCATATTTAATTCATTCGTAAGAGTTACCAAAGTCTCAACAGTTTTATCATCGCTGAAAAGTTCACATCCAAAATCTCATCTGGGACTCAAGGCCAACTCATATCTGTGAGTTTCTATAAAATTTAAAAATAAATACCTGTAATATGCAACAGCATAGGGTAAACATTCCCATTCGAAGACAAACAAAAAACACATAGGAGAATAGAAAGAAATGGGACCAAAGTAAGACCAAAATCCAGCATGGCAAACATTAAATTCTGTAGCAATGTGTCTAATATCCAAGACAGGCTGTGAATTGTCTCATAAAAAATACTAACAAATACCTCTAAATCTTCAAGTTTCTTGTTCTAATGAGTTAATTTTTTTAAAAAAAAGTAGAGGTTTTGACATCTGGCTCTATTAGCAATATTTCCAATATAATGTCACATTCCAGGAAGGGAGGCCATTAAAGGCAAAAATTACCATTGGCTTCATTAGAGCTAAGGAGACCCAGATTGTGTAACACACATTTAACTTACTGAGCCTTTAGACAAATTTCAGTTCCAACTTAATGTTAATTAAAAGAGCCCTTGAGGTGAAGAAAAGTTTTATGATTTAAAGTTTATGCAATATTTTCATAAACCTAATGTGATTTTCCTCATATGATTGGTGACTCAGTGAATTTATATGTTAGAAAAGATGACAAAGTTAATCAATGATAATCAGTCAAGCCTGGCTATTCTGGCTGTAATTTCAAAGACTATCTTGACTACATAATTCATACTACACATATCATATCAAAATTTACTATGTTCTTTAATGAGGAGTCAGAAAAAATTCTGAAGAGACAGTGATATGTTGAGTGGCATTTGTGTTTAAACTATATGAAATAAGATCTTTAAAGAATGTAGGAACTGTAATGTACCTAAGGCAGTGTGGGCACCCGCAGTTGGAATATGCAGCCCCACTTTGGATCTCAAGTAAATGGGCAGCAGTATCTTTTCAGCAATATCTTAGATTTAGTAATTCGTATATAATTCTTGACAAAGAGATCGTTCTTGATGTCTTGTTAACTGTTTACTCTCCAAAATCAGAGAAAACCATTTGTATTAGTAACTTTATCCTCACTGAGAAAATATCCTACAACTTGAAGAAGAGGTTTGCTTCATAATTTCAGAGGGTTTGGTCTGTGCATGTCTGTCTCCGAGGCAACAGCATTTAAGGCTGGAGAGGGAAAGATGTTCAACTCACAGTAGCCAGAAAGCAGAGTGAAGGGAGGAGTACGGACAAGACTACACCCTTCAAAGTCGTGCTCCACGTGACCCCTCTCCTTCTCCATTTGCGTTCCACCATAGCACATTCAACTATGAACTCATTGAATTGATAGCACTCCATGGTCAGCCACCTTCCTCCTCTGGACACACAGACTTCTAAGAAACATTGTAGGTCTAATCCATAACTCCATGATTTGCACAATTTCTGGCTTGTAGCATCATGACACTTCAGCAATTATGACTTTTAAATGCATTTTCCAACTCTATTTTTTTGTTTCTCACTTTCAATTTTTGTCACCTATAATTGGGGATAAGGTAGGATCAGCAGAGATGTTTCATTTTATTTAAGTTTTTGCGTATATCTGTGATTTGTCTAGATGGTAGAATGCCTACTATAGTGAGGCAGGTTAGCATTGTTACGATGTTGTATAGTTGTTACTTTTGTGACACAAGCAGCTAAAAACGATCTATTTAACAAAAATTCCTAATGTAAAGCAATCTTGTTAAGAGTCTATTCCCAAATATTACATCTCAAGACTTACTCCTCCTGTGTGTCTTCTACTTGGCATCCTTTGGCCTGTATCTGCCCATTTCCCACGCCCCATGCCTTTCACTCCATGATATTTTCTGTTTTATTCTCCACAGCAGAGAGCCTTTAAGAACCAATTCCTTCCCTGTACTCCTCTTCATAGCAAGTATTAATAGAAACCTGGTCTGTACCTGTAATTTCTTCTCATTTAGAAACTATTTCCTCCTATCACATTCACGTTTCTTCCTTTTCTCATCCCATCAACAAAAAATCAGCATCTTAACTCTAGCCAACAATTTTTCCTAAGAGGCTAGCAAGAGAGGCCCTAAGGCCCTTGAAGATGATATTTATACATTTTAAACTACAGTTTTCTTATCTAATCACGGTTAATGTGATAGTACATACGTGCCTCAATATGGGTGGATAAAATCAAGTTTTCAAGCAGACAGGGCTATTTGCAGTGTTCATATCATCACATAGAGGCTGCATTTATATCTCCCCTGTAGGACCAAGTATTCCCAAGATACAGATAAGGCAAAATAAAAATGAAACATGTTGTCTCGGGGACCTCAAATAGGTGGTGATTTCACTTTAGCACTTTGTAGATGAAACTGTATTGTGTTGTGACACCTAGAGCCATTATCATCCAAAGCCCTATTTGTAGAGGGTGATAAAAGTCTTTTAGCCCACTGGTTCCTCTAGCCTTTTTATTTTCTTAAATCGTGAATCACCTGGAGATGAGGGCAGAAACATTGTGTCTGGAACTGACATCTTTACTTGAAGTGACATACTCATTTATTTTCACAAATTATTTTAGTAAAATATATAACAATTGCACGTTAGCCTAGCTATCTGAATCACAGCACTCACTAGTCTACTGATGATTGAACAAGTAGCTTTTTTATAAAGTATTACTAAATATTATGTTCCATGATAATCATCATTTACTACTCAAGCAGACCAGATATTTTGGTGGCTTTAAATTCTCTGCTATAGTTTGGATCTGTAACAATCCACAGAGGCTAATGTGCTAAAGGTTTGGTCCTCAGCCCATGGCTGTACTGGGAGATGGTAGAGCCTTTTAGGGATGCGGCCTGGTAGGAGGTGTTAGGTGAGCAGGGTTGTGTTCTGGAGGGGACTGTGGGATCCTGGCCTCTTCTCTTTCCAACTATGATGTCTGGATTTTGTTCTCTACAAGCTCTTGGATGATAAATCCAAAACCAACAGATAAGTTGGCCATGAGCGAAAACCTTTAAATTTGTGATCCAAGATAAACTTTTACTATTTGAGTTGACAATTCCAGGCATTTGTTATAGTAACAGAACAGCTAACTAACATACCAACATATCCCTCCTTTAATTTCAACTTCTTGACATTGTCAAAAAGTTTCTACTTACTTCCCAGCTCCCCAGCCCCACATCACCAACATCATCATTGGATTCATGCAGACCTAAAGTATTCCTTTCATATCACCTGTTCCTGCCAAAGCTAAACGGTAAGCCACCCATTCTGAAGCCACCCACCCTCAATAGACAGAGGTTAGACTGTCAGAGCCACTGAAACAAAAATCTGTCCATCTGTCTAAAGAGCAAGCAGGGGTTATTTTTGCATAAATATGTATGACTTGTGATCAAAATATACAGTAGATATATGCATATATATTTTACTAACAATAATTTATGAAAACACATGAATATGTCACTTCAAGTAAAGATGTCATAAGATACAGCAAAAGACACATTGCCATTTGGTCCCTTGCCTTACTCCCTCTCACTTCAAACACACTTATTCCATCATTTTTGCCAAATTCTAAAGAAATTCTGTAAGTCTCCTTTGTGAGTATTTCTACTGGGTGTGGAAAAATACGGTGAAAGCTAATGGTGAGTGAGGACCAATGGAAAATCAGACTTGTGAAAACATTGTCTCATTCACCAGATCTAGCACTGTGCAACTTCTGGCTCCTCTCCAAGGCCAAAACAACTGTGAAAGACAAATGTTTTACATCACATTAGTCCACTGAGGCAGTCATGACGGTGGAACGGAAGATACACATGACGACTTTTAGAACTGCCTCAGGAGCAGCAAGGACAATGGGACAAGTGTGCATAAAACAAGAGGGAACATTGTAGGGATGATTAATAGCAGTGTATGCCTTACTGTAATAAAATTTGAGCACTAACTGTAATTTTTAATCACATCTTGTATAGTTTTTCTCTTGCCAGCTGAAAGAAGTTTCTTTTGAACTAGAAAGAGGAAATACCACTCAACTTCATCAACTCATATATGTTATATAGAACCGGCCTAGAATACACTATTTCATGAAACACCCAATTCAGGTATTGAATACATTTTGAGATAGAGTTCCACTGACTTAGCTACAGGATTTAAGCCTGTCTTGTTGAATGAATATAACCTCCTCATGGGAAAAGCAGGCAATGGATTTTGGGCACTCAGTTTTAGCACTCTAAAAGGCTAAGGTGGTGGCTTCTGGTGAGACCTTGACCTAGTCATTTAAGTGGGACTAATGATGCGTCCTTTCCCAGAAAGCTATATTTGGGAGCCTCAGATACAGTAAAAGTGCAAAGCATACTTAAGAGTATGAAAGACTTTTACTGCTCAGATAAGCACAGAGGTGAGTAGTAGCTTTTGTGTCTTGAAAGCATCAATTCTGCAGAAGCTGTGATGTGTGGGGAGTGGGTGACTGTGATCTGCACTCAGCCTCTCCGTGGCATACCCTCCCTCCCTCTGGGCCTGCAGTAGGAGGGCTCAGCGGTGTCCTGTGGAGACCATAATCCCGTGCCTTGCAAGAGGCCTATCAGTGCCTCCAGCCATGCTGTAATTATCCCTCTGCACAATAGACTTCTGTCACATTTGAAAATTTATCTCCAGCCATTCACTATAAATTGGCCTTTAGTTTTACACTCATGCTAACCTAGGCTCAACATCCCCTTGCGTAATTCTTCTATTTTTTTTTTTTTCCTCAGAAGAATGTAGTTCAACTGAAAACATAGTGGGTTTAAAGTCTTTCAACCTTTGTCAACAGTGGCATAGAAAATGTTATATTATGAAACAATTTTTTGAGAAGGCACCACTGACCAAGGACTGCCCCCAATATTCCTTCTCTATTTTCACGAACCCTTTCTGAGGAGATAGTTTCATCTCTAATAAATCTGCTGAACTGTAGCTTTTAAAGACTTTGAAAATTATGATACATATCCACAAAAAGGATTCAATTAGACATTCGGTTTCTGAAATATATCACATTTCACAGTCTATTTATAATGTGATATTTATGTGTGTTCATCTAACACATAGTGATGACAGGCACTGCACTCTAGCAAGTTTCAGTTAATATTAACAGCGCTGAGGGAGACAGAAAACTTGAAAAATATACCACAGATCATTAAAAAAAGGTCAATATGTATAACTCTGGTATAACGTGATATTCTCTAAGAAATTAAAATATGTATAACACTATGTATAACTTTGTATTCTTTAAGAAATTCAAATATATCTTAAATAAAAATATTTTCAGAATCTCAGGTAACTACTTCACCTATACCAGTATTTTTCCATATTATAATAGAGTTTTAAACACTCTCTCTGATGCTAAAATATGGCAAACAAATACAAGAAATTTCTATCTTAAAACTAGAGTCTATCAATATTGACAACTTGGAGATAATTCATTAGCCTTCACGCTGTGGAATCTCTCCTCAAAACCTCAAAAGGTGAACTCCTTCACATGCACAATTTTTTTTTTTTTGTAAAATGCCTAGTGTTCAGAAAAGATTTCCTCTTAATATTAATACAACTTTTTTTGCAAAGAATAAAGTAGTAACTGAAAATTCAGCATCCTGCTATAGATGTCTCTACAGATCAGAAGAAACAGGAATTTTTCTTGATGATACAATCTACCATCATGTAAACAGAAATTTCCCCAAAAGTGTTGTTATTTTAAGAATCAAAGTAAAATTACTTTGCTTTTCCACAGCTAGAAATCATTCTCTAAAGACTATAATTTTTCCATTATGATTCATATTTGTGGGACAGTTGACAAACAGGCTGCAGCTGAGGTAAACATTCTCAATACATCCCTAACAGTAAACCCAGAGTCCAAAGGCCCCGTGGACAGGCAGTTCTAAATCCTGGGTAGTCACTGAAACGAACTCACAGGGTTAGCAAGGAACCCAGGTTTTTAGGACCATTCAGACGCAAACTTCTGACTACAGTGTTCCGTAGTAGGTCATTCATGTGACCTGGTTCCCAGTGAGCTGGCAGCCACTTAGGTCCAAAAACAAGCTCATTTACTTGACACTAACTAGATCAAAACAGGCTATTATTCTGATGGGAAGAAAAAAAAGATGGCTTTGTTAAAAGCTAGCCCTGAGAAGATGGAGAGGCACCCTTTACCTCAAATCATCTTCTCCCGGTGGACAGGTGTGTAGCATTTTAAGGCAAAGAACAGAGGGGAAGGGAAACACAGCAACACCAATCTTCACGCTTGCTTCCTCCCGTTGGGCCCTTTACTCCTTTTCTTGTCTGTGGAGACCGAACTGGGCCTGACCCCCTGGTGCGGTCATCTTTATGGTCTGTCCCTTCATCTAGCTTGAGGAGAGGTGTGGGAAGGGGTCCATGACTTAGCCTGGGGAAGTGTGGGGAAACCTAGGGAACTGTGGGGAGTCTTGTGTCTCTGGAAAAAAAAATCTAAAATGTAAAGTTCTATTTTGCCATGGTAGTTAAATTCTCCACTTGCTTTAGTTAACCTCTCACTTGAAGGCCTTGAGATGCCACCGCATCTGTCCACTTGCCTAATGTGGGATCAGTACCCAGGTTCCACCAAAGGTAGCTGGAGCAAAAGCAAAGGAAGCAGATGTTTGGATTCTAAAAAAAGTATCACTAAAAGGTTGCTAATTTGTACCAAAAAAGTCATATATATATATATATATATATATATATATATATATATATATAACAGGTAACCCTGATAGGACATTTTTTCTTAAGAAAATGTCTTTTAAAAAAAACACATTTAAGTACTTAATTTAAGCAAAAGAAAAAATAAGCTAGTAAAATAATAGCAATATGTCAACTATAGAAAAGCAGGAAAGGCTTTCCAGTATCTTTTAAAACTATTACCATTAGGCCACATAAACAAACGTATTGACAGACCAGATGAGTTATAGCTGGTATAAAACTATTAACTTTATGTAATAAAATGTTATTTCTAAAAGGCATCTGTTACATGGATATGAAAGCAGTTGTCCTTATGTAAAATATTGATATTAGAGTACTTAAGGTGACACGCAAATACAATTCTCAGTCACTTCAGACGTATCATTCAAAGATCATTCTCAAACTTGTTGACTTATAGTTTGACAAAGGTCTCTATTTCTACATGCTTATTGTCCTTGTAGACTACGTATTCTCATACTTACTAGAGGATCATATTTCTCCTGATCTTATATCACAGAATGTCTGATATGTACATATATATCAACAATCTCTGAAATATATTTAATAAACCCAAACACAATTTCATTTGTAGGCTTTCTAAAAGCTAAGAATGCATGAATCGGCACTTACCAAAGGTTTTAATATTTTAATATTTTGACTTAATTATAAACAACTTGGAAGTTTTACTTAAGTTTCAATTTAATTTTTAAAACTTATATGTTAATGTCAGGAGGGATTAGGAAGTGAGCCCATTGAGGGCTACAGTGGGAGACCCAGCTGTTGCAAGAGTGGAAACAGCCACAGGCTAATGCGGCACTTAGTTGTCAGGTCCTTTTTGCTCTCAACTTCCTAGTTTTTTCTTTAAAGAATTGGTGGTAACACTTCACAGGATCTCCACACAGGGAAGACAGAAAGAGGAGGAGAAACAGAGTTGCCTGGCATCGACCACACACAAGGTGCACAGGTTACAGCGGCAAGGTGTTATCGCTCAGCCCCAGCCAATCTGATTCCCCTCCATATATATAAAGACAGGTAAAGCAACCAACTCAGGGCCACAGCCTAATCCCCACAGCTACTGGAGATGAGAGAAAGTCAAACATGCATAAAATGCGACTCCCTGCATGGGAAAAATAAATTTCCAGCTCTGCGTCCCCTTCCCTGCCAGGAAATTTTTTGTTCTCTCTACTTCTTTCTGGTAAACTTACTGTCACTTTGTAATTTCATCTACTCCAGTTGCTTACTTCTGTAACAGCTTGAGAATCAAGGAACCAGAAAAACAACTTCACGTGACATTTGGAATACAAATTTGTTTGCGTATTGATTATACACTACTTGAGGAAGCAGTCACTTCTAAGATATCTGAAACATAAGACAAGTGCAAGTCAATATCCCAAGCCACTTTATCTGCCAAAGGAAAAACCAATCAATCAATCAATCAAACAAACAAACAAACAAAAAAAAAAAAACCAGTTTTGTTACTTATTCCTTGCTTGGACAGAATTTCTGACATTCACAGCTTAAGGGAGGAAAAAATTTGTTTAGCTCAGTTTCAGAAGGTCTCACACAGTCCATCCACAGGGTCTGGCAACAGTGGAAACACATGGTGGCAATCTAACTGGAGAAATGAGCTCTTCACTGCAGGGCAGATATGAAGCAAAGCGAGACAGGAACCAGTAGATATTTGGAGACTAAGGGAAGGCCAGAGTTTTCCAAGGAAAAGCTGTAAAGGCGTTTTTTCTCCCTTCCTTTACTTAGTTCAAGCTGCCCATTGGATTGCTCACACTCAGAGTAGATATTCTTTCATTTCCAGGCCCACAAATCAATAACACACCCCTGAAAGCTCTGTTGTGGGGACCCTCCAATCTCAACAATCCCTCTAAGTGAAACCCCAAGCATCCATCCCTTCCAGACAGGCCCTACCTTCCGACAGCACACGGTTCCACACGTACTCTACTACATCAAAACACATGGCTTTTGGGGGACACTACAGATCCAAAAAAATAGCACCTCTCTAAAATATTAAAGTCAAGGTCTCATAAACCTAAACTAAAATCCTCATTGGATGACAAAGGAAAAATATATGAATATATGTTGACAATTCTGAAGGCAGATTTGTTTTATATTTGAACATTTGCTTAAGTCATATGAACTGAAAGGAATGTGGGTCCCCGTTGTATTAAAATTAAACAGAGTTAGTCAGAAGTTTACACATCACATCCTGGTCCTACCTCCCAAGCCCTCCAGTGTGGAAAAAGAAACCAGTTTGGGAATTACATTCTCCACTAAGAAAAACACAAAGGCCAGCCATCTGTAGTCGCATTTCTCCACTTTCTTAGTAAAGAAATAAAGCTGCTGGTGGAAGGAAACAAAAGCCCAACTGTTCGCAAACCGAAGCTTTGGTACACTTTTGGAAGCGCAACCAGTTTTTCGATGAACCAAGACTGACAGCCCAAATGAAGGAAAATATAAAATCTAGAAAGAAACTCACCATGTATGCGAGTGGCTGTATGTTAAGTGGGCACAAAAGGCTCTTGGTAGTGCTTGTCACTAATCTGGAAATAGAGCAAGAGAGAAGAGAAAAAGCTGTGAATATTGTCCTAGCCGAAGTTACACCTGAGAACCTTAAAGACCATTGCATGAACCTGAGTTCTCCTTCAGTTGTACTTGCAGGCCGTTCTGTATGCCGGTAAAATCACTGCTTTGAAGTCGCAGGCAACTAAAACTTCTCTCTGAGGAGGTGTGAAGACGTACCCTTTTCATTCCTAAGAAAGTCCCAGTCCAGATTTCTAAGCTCGTCTTTTAAAGTCGGACAAACTGTTCAGGCACTTTAACTCTTGATTGACTCAACAAGAAGCCTCAGAATAGCTTCAAAAGCCCCAGCATGGCTCACATGAAGCTCCATTTGGGTTCATCATGGCCTCCAAATGAGGAAAAGGAAGGTTGAGGCCCAGCATCTCTGCAGGGACAGGTTTAAACCTCCTACTGGATACTTCCTCAGACACCATTGTCTTACCCCAGAGAGGGACACTGTCTGGTCAAACTGAGGTCTCTGTTGGAAGTCAAAGGTGTGAGAATCTCGCTACCTGACATTCATGTGGTGGAGAAGATGCAGCTTCAGTGGCGTCTTCATTATAGAATCGTGTATGTAACCTGCCCAATCATAAAACAGCTTCTAAATGAAACTGAAACCCTATCGTCCACCCCAGAGGAAAAGCAGTTGCTATAGGAAGAGAAAGATTAAAGAAACCGAACAAATCAAGCCACAGGGGTACTCGAAGCAAAACAAACACTTGGGGCATTTTTCTGTCTCCAAATTGCTTCTCATGCCAGGAAATTTCCCAAAATGACCTTTAGTAGGTACAAATGGCCCCAAATAGAGAAGGGGCTACTGAAGATGGCACTGCCAAACGAACTAAGAGAAAGTCAAAATGGTTAAGAAAGTAGATTTCTGAAGTGTGCTTTATAGCCTGTCAACTTCCCAAACGACCTGTTTCCCTTTTACAAACAAAAGCACACATAGAAAAATTATTCCATAAGCAAGAAAGAAGGGCAATTCTCACGTACCAAAGTGCACCTGTCAGCTGCTGGACTGTCCCTGAGGTCCTGATCAGATTCAGCTCGCCTATGGGTGCAGTCAGTGCCTTTTTCCTGAAGTGCTTGCTGCCTTATCCACGGGAAACTGGTAGAGCCACACCTTGAGAGAGCCAGGGCTGACATGCAGTCTGGTTACACCAAAACAACTACCGTCACTCAGTAGTACACACTCTGGTTTCTTTGCATGCTGCTGGTCGAATCAATGGAGGTCATTTACTTTGATGGAAAGAAAAAAGATTTGGTTCAAAGTTAGCTCTAGGTCCACGGAAACAGAGGAGCCACATTTCCTTGCTCACCGTCTATTTTCCCATGCACAGGCATCTACACACCTACCTCATAAGTTTATCTTCCTTCACGTAACTACTTTGGCTCAGGTCATAATTGTGTGTGTGTGTGTGTGTGCGCGTGTGTGCGCATGAGTGCATGTATGTGTGCGTAAGACTGGCACCACTCCCATGAACTCCTGACTGGCCTTCTCTCTGAGATTTTGATTTCTTCCAGTGTAATATTCAGAAAAGTTTTTGATGTTGGACCTGGAGGAATAGCACAGAACTTAACGCATTTGCCTAGCAAGTGAAAGATCCTGAGTTCAAGTAGCAAGCATCACATGATACCTGGGCATAGTGGTGCATGCCGATAATTCCAACATGCAGGAGGCTGAGGCAGGGGGTTCGCAGCGAGTTTGAGGCCAACCTGGGTTCCATAGTAAGTTTAGAACCAGCCTGGACTATGAGGAATACCCTGTCAAAAAGAAAAGAAAAAACAACTAAACAACAACAAAATGCCTTCTGATGCTTCTTCAGTGCCTTGCAGCAAAATCCAGATGCCTTGCTCAGCTCATGGAGCTGCTGGTGACTGGCAGCAGCAGGCGCATTCTCCGTCCCATTTCCCCTGTGCTCACGTGTTTGGACTTTTGGAGATGTCTTGAATGCACTGGGTGACCACAACAACAAGACCAAAGAAATAGAAAAATCAGAACCCTCACTTATAAAACACGAATGTGTTGCCAGATGTTCTAGAAGGTATCTTTGAGATCCATGACTCAATTTTCACTTTAAAGAATCCATAATATTATTTTTTAAAAACCCGTGCTATCCCTATAATGCTGTGAGCTTGGAACACTAGTGTTGACTGTTCATGTTTGCATAGAAATTAAGAATTGTGAACCTTGTCATCGTTAAAATTTAACTCGTAAAATACACTCCTGAGTTGGGAGCGTAGCTCAGGGGTGGAGTACACACTTGGCATGCACACTAGGTTCAATCGCCATTGCTAATTGTATATATTATATACATATATAAATACGTATTGAATATATATCACGCTATTTTTCCTTTAGAGTTTCTCTATGATGCACACGAGCCCATGGTGATAACTGCAATTGCTCTAACCTAGAGCCAGCTGTAACTACAAATGCTCATATGTAAAGCAACCTCTTAAACGTTTCCATGTACTCTCTCCTAAATACAAGGTCGTGTTTAATAAAAAAATAGAAAATCAATAATTTTCTGACTCTCCAAGGAATGAGGCAATGGTGACATGGCTCCTGTGAACTCTCTGTGCCTTTCCCAAGAGAGACTGATCAACCCAGGCCGTTGTTGGCTTTCATCTCTGTTTCGACGGCATGTTCACCCTTCAATTTCAGAGGCGCAGCTGGTTCTGCTTATGGAGTCTTTAATATTAACTGTGCTTTTATTTAGCCCATACATATTCATTACTAACTCATCATGAATTTGTATTTTTCATTGCATCACAAGGCTACACATAAGGCAATGTCTTCCCACCTACCCACTTACAAATTTGATAAAATGTATTTGTTAAGTCTAACTGGTGGGAGTGAATTGCTCTTTATAGTAATTTACTCAGATGCTGGATTTGTTTCAAATTGCTGCCCCCTTAGGTCAGAGCATGTATTATAAATATATTACTTATGGCAATTTTAGAAAAGGGTTTTGCATGCAGCAGCATATGACCCAAAACCACTCATTTGAATTCAATAAAATTCACTCAATGGCAAGCCCTTTAGCAAATATCTTTGTTTTAAGCAGTCATTTTACAACAACTTCCTTCATGATGACTTTATTATTAATTATGAATTAGAAAATGTAGGTTGGTAAAGTACAAAATTATTTCTGTGCCTCTTCAATCTAATTTCTTTCTCATCCCAATCCTGAAGGGGAAAAAATGCGGTATTAAATTCTGGTCCCAGATTTTCTATTCATACCAATAAGGGACATACAAAAAGAAAGGTATTGAAGAGACTGTAATTTTTTCATCTCTTAGAGAATGCTTAGATGTGTCTGCCTCGGATCTTGCTTCTGTCCTAGTACTGCTCACACAGACACACGTGCACACATGCTTACTGAGCAGACAAACGACTCCCAGATGTTTCAAGACGGTACAGCAATGTGTGATGCTCTGCATTCCTACGGCAGCATTTCACCTTTGCTTCGTTCATAATTGTTTGATTTTATGTGTTAGTCGAGGTTCTCCAAAGAAACAAGACAGCATGTAATTATAAATGGATTTATTAAGGTGGCTTACATTAGGCCAAGCAGTCCCACAGTGGTGATCCTTAGACTGGAGAGCCAGAAAAACTCAGAGTCATTTAGTGCAAGATGCTGCAACAGAACAAAAGGGAGGTCAACAATGTTGTCCCAGGGCAGGGCCGGATGAATCCCGCTGGAGAAAGGCGGGTGCAAGTTAGCATCTGAGGACAGAAGCACAGGGTGTCTGACGTCCAGGTGCTGGCAGCAGAAAAAACAGAATGCACCTCCCCGGATGGTGGCCACAGTGAGAGCAGGAGCTTCCTCGCCTTCACACTTCCATCTGTCTGGGGCCTGAATCCCTGGATGGCAGTAGCTACAGTCAATGCATGCCTTCTCCCATTCGGTTCACTCAGCCGTACACCAGTATTCTCTGGAATATCATTGCAGATGTACCCACAATGTGCTCTGCCGATATCCTAAGTGTTTCACAATCCAGTCCAATTGACAGCCAACATTAACCATCACATGTTTTTACATGTGATTGTTTAATCGGTGATTCCCTATCCTGTATGTTTTCCTTGAGGAAAGTCATCACGTCTGCCTTGTACATTCTTTTTTCTGTGTATCTAGCACAATTCTGAATACTCAGTAAACATTTGATAAATTGTCTCAGTTGCTTTCCGATTGCTGTGACAAAACACCCAACGCGCACATGTTAGGGGAGGAAAAGCTTACTTTAGCTCACAGTTTCAGAAGGTCACAGTCTATTCACAGGTGAATGGCAACAGTGGAAACTCACTGGAGAGGCAGAGATGGAGGCAGGTCCTCACAGCTCTGCAAACAGGAAGCCAAATTTCAGAGGAAGGGAAGAAGTAGCATATATCTTTCCAGGTCCTGTCCCAGTGATCCTCCCCTCGCAAGTCCAGCCTCAGTGTTCTGTCCCTTCCAGGCTTAAACCCCTAATCTACCACATGCTTGTAATCTATAATCTACCCCATGTCTGTCTACCACCACACACCCATAATCTACCTCGCCAGACCAGCCCTATGTCTCCTAATAGTACATGGTTTCATAGGTAAGCCATAACATTCAAATATCTGAAACTTTTGGGGGTGGGGGGAAATTCCAGATCCAAACCACAATACAAATACTGTGATGTAGCCTGAACTGTAGAGTACCCTATCGTGGCAAAGTCTTTTTTTTTTTTTAAATTTCTCTTTTCCCTTTGAAAAAACATTTAGGCTTCTTATAGACATTGCACATGTCACCATTCAAGAATGGATGTATCAGGGTTATGTTTCACTGATAGAAAGAAAAGCTTGGTGGTGATGTTAAATGAGCTACTTAAAATGTTAAGAGTGATATTCTTAGAGGTACCAAAGACATAGACTAGATAAATCATATCCATGAAAGGCAGAAGGCAATGATCATGCTTCCATACCTTTCATACTTCTATCAGCACTGGCACACATATGTGTACACACTCATACACATACTATACACATACGTATCCCACCTTCCATTTTAGGGACCTAGAAGAGGAGAGCTTTTTATGGTTTTGGTTAGAAGATATATGTGCTGAAACAATCCCCTGGATGATAAGCAGGACCTACAGGTTCACTAAATGTGTGTTAACATACAGAAGGTCTAGTGGGCCTAGAGGCTTGAAGACAGATTCAAAGGCTACAGTAGGATGACGCCCGTGATAAACCAGCAACCAGGAGAGTCAATGTGGAGGACAATGCCACTCTAGATGCACCTTCCTTATAGAGTTGATTTCAGGACAGTGTCGAATTCAGATTACAAATGAGCTAGATGATTTTGGTAAGGATGGACAAACACCTTACCTGAAGTGCAATGTTTTGAGAGGCAGGAAGATTTTAATATTAATCCCTGGCCCAAAGATTGTTAAACTGTGCTGTTAGAGTACAGCTTTTATTGTTTATTTTTAAATCTAGTAAGTCATTCATGCCACAGTCTCACTTTTCTTCACTGAGTCATGTGCACCCCAAAGGTGTAGCCTCCTCAAATCTTCTTTCCTTATTCCCTTTATCCCCACTATTGCTTATAGAAATATAGTTAACAGCTGCTGTCATCTGCACCTCTTGCCGCCGCCTTATTCGTGGTTGTCATTTCTAGGGAGATGTTTGAGTTGCCTTTAGCAGGACTGTATCCTTCTCCTTTCTCCTGATTCTGAATCACTTTGCAAACCAGTAGGAGGAAAAACAAAAAGTTCTTTCTAATATTAGAAATTATCTACATAGAACATTTCAGTGATCGTTATCTTAAGTCTAAGCTCCTTCTAGTAACTGATGAGATCATTACACTATAAGTAAGCCACAAGTTCTAGAGGTTCTTTGTATCATTCTCAGCTCCAGGAGGAATCTAACTATGGTTCCACACCCAAAACATTCTTTTTACTGTTCCATGCTACTTTACACAGTGTTTCATCTAGCTGAAATTTCTTTCCTGCTTGACTTCTTACATAAATCTTGTTTATTCTACTATTCAAAAGTGAAGCTTAAGCTATGTGTTAATCAAATAACTGGCACCGTGTAACCTCATTTATTGACATGTAGTAGCCAACCTCTAGGAAACCCCAGGAGACCTCTACCTCCCCAGGCGTTTGCGTTCGTTTGATCACTTTAATGTCTTCTTATAGGGCTTGAGCTAACGTTAGTGACGCGCTTTTAATTTCAAAAATAAAGCAGAAATAAAGGCATATACCTTATGTCTCCTGTGGTGGGAGCCGGACGCACCATGTACATGAAGGGGGTTTCAAAGGAGAAACACACTGGAACAGAAGCAGCCAGGGTATTGGCACAGGGCAGACGGCGTCTCTACCGCCCTTATGGGAGAGACTTCATGGAGACACAGTGAGAAGATCTCTGGGCTCTTAATTGAGTTATGTGGAATGAAAACACATCTCTCACCCAGAGAAAGGAAGCTCACTATCCAGGGAGGGCTCCCCGCAGCCCATCCTCCCCTGAAATGCACCTCTGTACGTCCTGTGGCTGCTTTATGGCGATATCCCAAGTTTCAGTGGACTCTGCCCGGGAACCTCTAATTGCACAGAAAAATAAGACTTTTCTCTACCCCTTCAGAAGTTTTTATAATACTTTTCCCATCACACTAATTACAAAACGAAACATTTCAAGCAGACTGGATGTTTAACAACAATGGAAGTGATAAAATAAATTAGAGAAGAGAAACTAACATTGTATTGCATCTAGTTTCAGGAAATATCAGGCAAAACACCAGAGCAAATCCAAAGATGAGTAAGACATACAAGATATGGAAAATCAAAAACTTCTACTAAGAAAAATTCAAGGGAGTACAAACAAGTGTAAGGAAAGTTTAGTGATTGAACATCTCCAGATAGCTAAGGTGCCTATTCTTCCCCAATTCACTTACTTAGTTATTGGAATCCCAGTAAAAAAAAAAATAAAAATAGAAATCAACAAATCAATGTTTAAAATTTTTGTAGGAAAATAAGATATCTAGAATAGGTAAAAATATTGAAAATAAGGCAAACTTAGGAACTATTATTAATTTACCTACTGCAAACCACATATGCTAGATTACCTACTGTAAATTAAGATTTGTTATCTTCAGGATGAATAGACTACCAGAATGAGAGGAAAATCTATGAGAGAGAGAAGAGAGAGAGAGAGAGAGAGAGAGAGAGAGAGAGAGAGAGGTACTTTTTTTAAACTAAAGCTTCATTGTAATTCAGTGGGAAAAAGATACACCCTTCACAAAGATTGCTGCATCAGCTGCATGCCCATGTAGAAAGAAATGGATGTTGATACCTGGTCACATCACACACAAAACTGAAATCAACGTGGGTCATAGACATAAATGTAAAAGTGAAAACAACTAAATAGTAATTCTCCTATAAAGAAGTCAGCATAGCAGAGCCTCTTTATAAGGTTGGGGACGCACAAGAGTTCTTGAACAGAATGCAGGTAAAAACCCACTGACCCAAAAAGAAAAAAAAAAGCGTAAATTAAACTAAATTAAGAATAGAAATTCTGTTCATCAAAAGAACACTGGAAGAGTAGCTATACTAAGGCAATGATTAGACAAACTATAGGCTGTGTGAATAATCCACACATCCTTCCAGACTATTATCCTAAAAATATAAGGTACACCTACAAATCAATAAAAAGATAAAAAACAACCCAGCCTATGTCAGAACCTATAGCTGTTATAAGATTTAGAACAAAAAGGCTTCTAAATAATACTGAAAAACTTTTGCAAGCATATTATTATACTAACATCATTGCCAGTCAAAGGATCAAGAGCGAAGCATTATAGTCTAATCTCAGTGTAAGCACTCTGCCAACTTACACGTTGACACTCTTTCATTTCAAATAAATTCATTCATTCATCTTGGCACTTTTAAACAAACTCAAGTAAGTGCTGATGCTAAGCAAGTGCCTTGCCTTTGAGCTATACTCTCAGCCCATATTGTTTTTTTTAACACTTTGGCATAATAAATTCTGAAACTCAGTGTTATGCCTAATAGGATGGCATAGAATATTTTGAATAAAAGATTGGGATTTTAAAGTCTCTAATCCTTTACTATTGAAACTCATACCTGAATCAGATAAATTCATTAACTGCATTTAAAAATTGAAAATTGCATGGTAATGCTTTGGGCCACAGTTGATTTTTATGCCATGGATTTGCTTTCAGAGGTGGAAACGATGTGCAGTCACTCCATCTAACACCCCCTCTGATGGTGGATTAGGACACATTTTCATTTATTCTTTAGCACAATAATAATTTACAAGTCTGAATGTGTTACTGTTTCAGAACGTAATAGAGCCTTGCAGTGGAACCTGCTGGTTCAAGAGCTGGAACACGCATGCCACAGGCACCTGACACGTCTCAGGTCATGCAGTGCATCGGTGACTCATGAACATCAAGTTCACGGCCACGTAGAAGGAAAGTAGCAGATAATGGTAATAATGGCAATTATTAATTATTTAATAATGATAATTTAAGAATAACTAGATTGCGTGATGTAAAAAATTCATGACAATTGCAATTAAAATCCAAGAATTCAGACTTCATGAACGTGCTTAGAGGTCCCTCTGACAACGTTTTCTAGAACTAAGAGTGAATAGGCAAGCTCCTCTTAAGCGGGTAAAGCTAGTAAATTACTCAGAGTCCATGCGGGTAGCCCTTTTATTTTTCAGTCCAGGTTTTTGCGGTTTAAATAGGCTAAATTAGTAGCAGAGTCAGCACCGAATATCAGTTCTGTCACCCTATCTCCAGAGCTTTTTCCATCTTTTCAGAACACGATAGGCAACACTGCTCAGAACGCTGAGCACACACACCAGATTGAAGCAGGCAGGGCTCATTGATTTTCCAAGACGTCCTCAGAAAAGATCTTGAGACTCTCCTGTTCCTGTTTGCTAATCTGAACTGAGTTCTTGGACGGATTAGTTTCCTCTGACTGCGTGATGGACACTTAGTTATCAGCTTGCGGGGCTAAAAATGTTCTCCCCAAACTCATTTAAATCTAACACAAGTGCCCTGATTAAGATTCCAGTTTTCATAAGCAGTGTGCCTTGGGATAAATTATGGAAAGTTGAACAACATCATGATGTTATTTGCAGTGATAAACCATCACTGTCTTGGACTGAAACTAGCACTGAACTGAGATGGGCATAAATAATGCAACATTTATTCTTGCAGGAACACAGCACTGCTCTAATTAGAGTCATGATTTTTAGAGCATTATTAGGTGTTGTAGGTTTTTTCTAGCTGTATTTCCCGTCTAATTTACAAAAATGGGGGAAATGGAGACTCACTACAAATTCTTGTTAATCAGAATTGACTATTTTACTTAATTTTTATGAGAATGATACTACTTTATAAGCTTTTCTATAACAATAACAAGAATTTGAGTATATATAACTAAACTAAAGAAATACAAATATGGGCTCTCTGGCTTTTGCCAAAAATGCTGAGTAATTGGAATATATATGACTTACTGCATTGGTAGCATAGGGCAGGTCCTGGAACCAGGAACGGGTGCACATATCACATGATATGCTATGACAGCTGACTCGCAGCTATATGACTTTATTTCACACCATATTGAGTATGGCTTCCAAAGTGACATATGTACATGTTTCATTTAGTGTATGTCCTTTCTCTTGCTGGCCAGGAGAGTATTTTAATAATTTCTACTTGCCTCAGTTACTTTCTGTTGCTGTGACAGAACACCTGACATCCATGACTTAAGGGAAGAAAGATGTATTTAGCTCATAGTTTCAAAAAGTCTTAGTCCATTCATGGTCAATGAGCAATGGTAGAAGCACACAGCAGGAATGGTCTAGCCGAAGACTACAGCTCATAGTGTGGCAGGAAGAGGGCCAGTGACTGAGGAAGAATCTGGTATATAGATCCTTCCAAGTCAGACGCCAGTAATCCACCCCATTCTGGGTCAAGTCTCAGTATTCTGCTCCTTCCAGGTCACACGCCCCGTAATGGACCACAAACTCATAATCTACCACACACCCTTATTCCACCACACACCTTAATCCATAATCTTTCACACACCTGTCCTCCACCACACACCTATACTTCATCCACCCTGACCAATCCCCACCTCTTAACAACATATGGGATCCGTGGGTAATCCACTATATTCAAATACACTAGGCTTTTAGAGGACATTCAAGATACAAACAATAATATTCCTCCCCTATCCCCCCAAAGACTCACATCTATCTCCCTACACAGAATGTATTCCATCCTTCTCTCAGAGTTGCCAAAGTCTTAACAGTTCCAGCACTGCTAAAATGTCCATGTTCAAAGACTCCTCTGAGACTCAAAGAAAACTCCTAGTTGTGAACTCCTGTGAAAATCAAACGAAAGTTAGACACTTCCAACAGATAAGGGCACAGGGTAAACATTCCCGTTCCAAAAGGGAGGAATGAGAGGAGAGAAAATAATCAGACCGAAGACCAGCAGGGAAAGGGTTAAATTCAGTAGATTCGTTATATCCCGTATTTCTTTATCCGGTACTCGGGGTAAGCTGTGGTGAGAGGTGAGCTCCAAAGAACATCAGTGGCCTCGTCTCTGCGGCATTCTCTTTAGCTGCAACCTCCGTGGCTTCTTCTTTGGGCTGACACTGCTCATCACCTCTCTCTTTCCTCTACAGATGATCCACACACATGGCTTCTCCACATTTCTCTGGTCTCCACTGCACCTTGGGCTTCTCCTTCACATCTTCAAGCACCGGCTTCGCAGGGGGACACTGTTTGGCCCTCCAAGGCTTTCTTCTGCAGTCTGGGGGGAAGCCTTCATGACCCACAACTCTTACCTTCTGCACACCTGTGAAGCAGGCACCATGTGGATGACACCAAGCTGTCAGCCTGAGCAGTAGTCTGACCCTTTTGGACAGTAGCTGCCAAAACTTCTGAGTTCTTAGATGGGTGAACTCCAGATGGGTGGACTCTGGCAAATACTTCCCTCTTTGGCCTTACGGTCTGCCCTGGGGTATTTTTCTAAGAGCAAAGTCTTTTGCTTTCCCACATATGAATCTTGCTGATTCCCAGGACATCCTCAAGGAATCTATGTTTATAATCTGGACTTCAAGTACTTGGCTTCTTTTTAAAGCTAATCTTTTTAACAGCTACATGTGCTTCTGTCCCACCTTGGTCATCCATTTCAGTCTAACAAACTTGAAAACTTTTTATATCTTTTTTGTCTGCCATATTTTTTTCCTGTTTGTCAGTGTGGAGGTGACAAAAAGCTGCAAATGGTACCCATGTGACAGCCAGGACATTGGGCTGCATTGAAATTTTCCCCACCATATGAAGTAGTCCACCGTCCTTAATCTCAGTTTCAGGCAAAGTCCTATGACAAGGTCAAAATGTTGACACACTTTAGTCACAGCACAGTATGCATGCTTTCTGGGTCAGTTGCCAGTTGAGTCCTCCATGCCATCTGAGACCTCTTGAACCTGTCCTTTACTATTCGCACTCATATCAGCATTCTGGTCTTCTGAGCTCTGACCAGAATCTCTCACCAAACATGGCTCACAGCATTCTATGTCATCTTTTGCTGACATCTCCAAAGTTTTCCAAAATCCTCCCACAAACTAGTTCCAAAGGATTCTAAACCACATGGTCACGTGAAATCTGGCAATGACCCCACTTTTCTGGTATCAATTTCTATCTTGGTTGTTTTCTCTTTTCTGTGACTCATTTCCCGTGATTTACAAGTTAAGGAAGGAAAGATTTATTTTGACTCATGGTTTCAGAGGGTCTCAGTCCGTTCATGGACAGCTGGCTATGTTGGAAGAAAGAAGAAAGGTCTGGCACCCGGTTGCTGCTCACAGCATGGAAGGCAGGGAGCTGAGCAAGCGAGGACAAATCCGGGGCTAGCATGTCTGCTTCCAAGTCCTGTCCCAGTAATCTGCCCCTGCTGGGTCATGTTTCAGGGTTCCACCACTTACAGGTCACATGCCAAATAAAGACCACATAACTATAGTCTACTACATGTCCCTAATCCATCACACACTTATAATCCATAATCTACCATACACCTGCCCTCCACCACACACCTGCCATTCACCCCTCTGACCAGGCCTGGTCTCTTAACAGCACATGGGATTCAGAGATAGTCCACAACATCAAACCGCATGAAGCTTTCGGAGAACATTCCAGATCCAATTTATAACACTATTCACTCTCATTTGAAATAATTAAACCTTATTTTATTTTCTTACTTGAAAAAAAATTCAAGTTACTGATGATTATTTTTGACACTGAAGATGGTATCAGAAAAAAAGCTATATACAATTCAAATAAACTTTTTTATGTTGGATCTTGCAAGGACCTAGTACGTTTGCTTCAATCAATGAGCTTTGTATATTACTTTTAAATAAACATCACATTTATGTTAGCTTTCTACTACTGTAACAAAAAGTTTATTTTGACTATAGTTTCATAGGTGACAATCTGTGATTGGCCGATTGTTGGGGCCCCAGAGCCTCAGCATCGCTGACCTTGGCCGAGTTCATTCCCACGAAGAAGTGTTTGAGTTATGCCTGGTTCAAAAGAATTTGTTATTGCTCGTACTGTAAGCCAGGTGGTGTTTTTCTTAAACACTGGACTACTCTTTGTCCTTGGTGGCTCTGATGGGAAAGTCTGGAAGGCTGGTAAACAACTGGGATGTAAGAGAAAGACTGTAAAATATAAAGTGTCTTTTGCAGCGTCCCTTGCAAGAGTCCATGTATTTCTTCAATCCGCACTCTCCCACTCGAGCACCCGTTGACTGACTGAGCGGGCTTGGTCAGCCAATCATGTGGTTTTGGGCCAGTGGCAAGGCAGTACATCCTGCGCATCACAACTGGGAGCATGTAGTAGGGCACAGATACTCGTCAAATGGCTAGAAATGAAAAGGGAAAAAAAAAAGATTGAAGTTTTTCAGCGTCCTTTAAAAGCACATCCCAAATGACAGGAAGACTTCCCACTGTGATACATCTCCCCAAGTTTTCATTATCTCCCAGTATTATCAAGCTGGGGATTCTTTATCAACTGGACCGTAAGGGGACATTTCTATTCTAAAGTATAACAATTCTTTATTTAATTTTTCTTAATTTTTGCCTATCCTCCCTTTTGTGTTCAGGATCATGTCTAAGATGTCACATTATACTTAATAATCATAGCCCCTTAGTTTTCCCTTGACCATGACAGCTTGTCAAAATGTTCTTGTTTAGATAATTTTGACTATTTCACTGAATATGTGCCCGATACTCTTTAGAACTGGCCTCAAATGAGATTTTTCTGATTTTTTTTTCATTATTCAACTGGAATTTTGGGACTTCAGGAAGAAGATCACAAAAATAAAGTGAGAACTACATCACATCTTATTGAGAAACATTAATGTGACTGATGGTTAGCAATGCTAACTTTGATCCCCTCATTAAGGTGGTTGATGGTTGACACTCTTAATTGTAAAGTTAATCTTTTGCTCTCTTTTCCTATCTGTACTCTTGGGAGTGAAGTCGCTCTGTGCAGCCCCACTTAATGAATAGGGACCCTTGACAGTGGAGTTGTTACATAAATTATTTGGAATTGTTCTACATGGGAGACATGGGAGATGTATTCTTTCCTATCACTTCCCTATTTTATCATTTGCTTATATCAGTATCAACTCATGGATGCTTCTTTTATACTTTAACTTGTAATCCAAAACTACTATATCTTGTTACTCAGATTATTATAGTTCAGGCCTCCAAATCATCTTTATGTGTTACTCATCTTTCCATCGCTATAACAGACACATTACATAGATTATCTGATACAAAGGAGAGGTCTATTTTGGCGGCATAGTACACCATGGAGTGACCGGGTGGCAGAGGAATCCCATCCGCCTGGAGAATGAAAGAGAGTGGAAGAGATGGCGCTGCCCTGGTTCCCTCGAGGGCGCTTCCCCAGGGACCTCCCACCCACCCTGCATCCTGCAGCGTAACGTTTCTACCCGCTCCCAGGAACACCAAGCTGGGACTAATTCTTTGACACATGAAACTTTCGGGGACATTTAGGATTCAAACTATAGCATACTCCTTGTCTATCATGTTCCTTTTACATACTTCTGCCAATATATGTGTTTTTTGATTGACTGGGTTTTATTTTTTGCTTTTAACTTTTCCATCTTAAGGGCTTCTAAATCTATAGTATATATTACTAAGTGCCTAGCACTTAGAACCCATCATTTCCCTCAAAATTTCTTGTTCCTTAGAGAATGACTTTAGAATCACTATCTGTCTATCTGTGTGCTAAGTGTGGTCATTAGCATGGGTATTTGTTTGCTTCTAGACTGCATGTGTTATACACACATACCTATAAATATTTCTATGTCTATATTAAGTGAGCCATGAGTTCATATTGTTTCTAATAAATGCTAAACCATTGCCTCATAGATCACTCTGGCCTTTTTTTTTTTTTTTTTTTTTTGAGACAGGGTTTCACTTTGTAGCGCAGACTAGCCTTGAACTCACAATGTAGCCCAGGCTGGCCTTGGGCTCATGGCAATCCTCCTGCCTCAGCCTCCCAAATGCTGAGCTTACAGGCATGCATCAACGTGCCCAGTTTACACGGTGCTGAAAAATCAAACCCAGGGGCTTGTGTTTGCCAGGCAAGTTGTTTAAAAACTGTGCTATTGCTCCAGCCCCCATTTTTCTCTTATGTATCTAAAACTTCCTGCTCTAACAGCTGGAAAAATGGCTCCCTTTATCAGTCATCTATTTACCTGTCAATTTCCATACATAATATATCACTGTTGCTAGCCACATTTCTTTCATTGAGACTGTTTCTAACTTTTTTTTATTCACACTTGCTCTTTTACTTCTGGTACAGTTTTATTTTCCCCCCGTTTTATTGATATGTATAAGTGCAAAATTTAAGGTTTACAATGAAGTTAAGCATTTTGTGCACATACGTATCTTGTCAAGGTGACAAGGACTTGCCCACTCTCCTTTTGTTCCTCACCCTGCCCACCCCTCCCTCCCTCCCTACCCTACCCCCCGTTTCACTTTGTTTTTCATTATACGTTCCGTAAGAGTTGTGATCTGGGTCTCTCATATCAGAGACCATTCGATGTTTCACCTTCTGCTTCTGACTCACTTCACTAAGCATGATGTTCTCAAGCTTCTTCCATTTGCCTGCAAAAGCCTCCACGCTGTTGGGCTTTATTGATGCATAGTATTCCATTGTGTATAAATACCACAATTTGTGTATCCATTGGTCTGTTGGTGGGTATTGTGACTTCCAACATGTTTCTAACTTTTGAAATAGAGTTAGGCTATTGTAGCCATCTTCTCTGCTCCATCTGGGATCTCTGCCCTTCTAAATGACTGCCTGAGTTACTTCCTCACTGCCAGGACAGAATCCGAGGTTTATTTTAGCTCCCAGTTTCCGAAGGCCTCAGTCCACTCCTGAGGGGCTGAAAATGAGAGGCCCAGCAGGAGGAAACGCTGTTTCTGGCCTGGCAGACAGAGAGCCAAGCGAGCAAGGATCAACAGAGCTGGCATATACCTTTCCAGACTATGCTCATCGTCCACTTTCTGGGTCAAGCCCCAGTGATCTACCCCTTCCTACGAAACTTCACCACCTAGCAACACATGGTCCTATAGGCACTCCACAACAACTACATGTAGGAGGCTTCTAGGGGATATTCCAGATCCAAATCATAACTGTCATGCTTTAAATCTGGAGTGTCTCCCAAAAGCTGCATGTACCTACTGGTACAGTGCAGTGTTGGGAGGTGGGGCCAGACTGGAAGGGGTGAATACATGGGGATTGACCTGGAGGGGCGTGTGCTGACCCCACCCTTCCTCCCACACTTGGCTCTCTTCCGCAGCCATGCTGTGAGCATCTCTGTCTCTGGAGCTCTGGGTCTGGCCCCACCATATGATTCCACAACTTTCCAGTCACCCACCTGTGAGTGGACTATTATTTTCTGAAACTGTAATCTAAAACAAATCTTTCCTCCTTAAAGTTGTGGATGTTGGATATTGAGTCACAGTGACAAAAAAGTAACTAATAGTAACAATGATACATAGTTTTTTCATATTTAAGGTTCATTCCTTTGGTGTAAGGTTCTCTGGGATGGAATATGCATAACATCATGTATCCACCTAATTAATGCCCATACAAGGTAATTTCACCATCTTAGTTATTTTATGCACCCCCATTCAGTTTTTTTCTTTCCCCCAATTCCTGGCAACCACTGACTTTTTTCCTTCTTTTTTCTAGTTTTTGCTTTTTCTAGAACATCATATAATTGGAATAATGCGGTATGGAGAATTTTCAGATGAATATTTTACTTACAAAAATATAAATTTGTGACTCACCTACGTATTTTGTGGCTTGATAGTCATATTTTTATTGTTAGACACCATTATATTAGGGGCATATTATTTTTTATCCATTATTCTATTAAAGAAATTTCTTCTTCCTTTCAGATTTTGGCAATTGAAAATGAAACTCCTGATACATATTTACAGAAAATTTTATATGCATGTAGTATTATGAGAACGTATCTTTCAAATCAGTTCACTGAATACCTATGAACCCAATATGTGGACCACATGATAAGATTATGCCTAGCTTGCTATTCAGCTGCCAAGCTGTGTTCCTAAGTGGCTGTACTCTTCACCTGTACACCAACAAGAATGAGCATTCTCATTGCTCTGTAACTCGGCAGCAATTCTCACTTCTGGCTTTCGGGTGCTAACAGTCTTAATAGATGTTTGGTGGCATTTTCTTATTTATTGCATGTATTTTCTTATTCAGTATGGATAATAAAGAGCATTGGTTATTTAGAAAGATTTTGGCAGCCCTTTAGCCGCTCCTAATCTGTTCTCCTAATGTACAAATTGAGGCTAAGTTTTAGAACACACGCAATATTCAATTACTACGATCATAATAGAAGTACTTCGTGAAGTGGAATTGTTCGTTTCTGTTCTTTTCCCTTTGGGAAGATGTTGTCAGGGATATTATGTATTCAAAATGAAATGTATCGGGACTCCTTTTTTCTGTCACACTGCAAGGACTTTACCCACATTTCCTCTTGAGTTTCCAAGTTGCACCAGGTGCGAGGAATAGGCTATCACAAGACATTTGATAAACGTGTCACTGAGAGCCCAGAGACAGCGGGAAATGAATAAAAGAGTCACTTGCTTTGTTCTAACTTTGTTTCCTCTCAGCCCCCACCGCTCAGGGAAAGGACATTCAGATGTTTTAGGTGTGTAGGAATAGCTGTTGACAGGTGTCCTGTCTGCATCTAACTGCTGGTGCTGTTTGCTTCTATAAATTATACCTATAACATCACCAGCTTTATAGAACAAATAACACCTCGGTCACCAGGTGGCTTAGCATATTTAGTAGTACAGGTAGCTGTGTGGCGGTGAAGAGGATATTCAAGAAGATCTGCTCCATCTCAAATAAATATGGGAGGAGGGGAGGTGCGCTTGACGTTGGGTGGATGGGGGCTCGTTCCAGCACTGGGCCTGCTCTGGGGCTCTCTTCACACAGAAGCCTGTATAGGGATATGTAATGAACCTTCTGGGAAGATGGGAACAACAGCATTTAACCTTCACGCACAGAACCACTAGTGAGCTCCGCATTCACATTGGAGAACCTGTCAGGTGCACTTATGCACTTGATTTGCATGTTTTTGGAAAAGTCTTTCATTAGAAAGGTACATTTCCTTTTTCTGTTTTACTGTCACGTAGTCACAGTGTAGCTAATTTACAGTTGTGTTAGGAACTTCTTTGGAAACACATAATTTCATATTCAACACCTGCGGAGTGGGAGGAAGAGATAGGCATAAGATGAAAAGACTCCAGAGACGAAAGCCGTAGTGAAGACAGGTATAAATGCCCTAATTTATCTCTCATTCTGCAGCATGCGGGGAAAGCATAAAACTCAGTTTCAAAGCCATGTCGCACATGTTATTGTGCACGTCTAGAAAAAGGTGACAGTCAATCACATGAATGTCTGTAAAATTCATTATTTCTAGGAGAGAAATTGTATGTGATAGCTGTTACTCCAGTAACTCTGAGTGCTTTTCCAAATGGTATCAGTGACATAATTAATAATCATGAAACCCAAACTGGCTGAGTATCTGTGGACATAAATCTCCTCACTATTCTACTCTGGGTCCTTGAGGGAGACTTAAGTTGGCTCTGTGCTGAAATCAGGCGTGTGTAGACAAGTCAGTAACAACCGGGCAGCAGATTGGCAGGAGCTGCCTTCTTGTGAGAATAGGTGAGTCTCACGGGAAAGGCATTTATTGGATTTATTGATAGATTGTTCACACGGATAATATTTCCAAGTAAAAACAACACAGGGTCGGCCTATGCTCCGGTGGCAGCAAACTTCATGGAAAAGAGATTTGTTCTCCAGGAAGTAGGAAGCTGAGGACTACTGATAATTACAAGAAGGAGACAGACCTCAGGCTGCATCTCCTTGACAGCCACAAGATTAGAAGTGTTTCCAAGTTTGTGTAGTCAGGGTGGTAGAAAGACCAACACCAATGATATTGTAAAAAATGTGGGGATCTAGGTCCGGCTCAGAAGATGTGCCCTATAAAGCAGTAGATCATGTTGCATGACAGGATAGATCATGTTGCATGACAGGACAGAGGGCAGGCAAGTGTCATTCAGAGGAGGGGAGGAGGGGAACAGCATTCAGCTAGTGGCACCTCTGACTCATTATGGAGGTCCCTGTAAAGACCGGGGGACCTGTTTCACAGTTCAACCAGTAGAAGGTGATAGACCAGAGACTGCCAATTTGGACCTATCGACCCTTTACAACCTGCTTTCAAAAACATCTTAATTGGCTTGCATAAGTGCTGGAGATACAAATGGGGAAGAGATACCGTCTTTACCCACAGAGCACTCAGATCCTAGAGAGAGGCACTAATCTGTGTGTTGGGTGCCATGGTAGTTTTATGAACATAGCTGGTATCTGGTTGGATGTGAGGGGTGTTCATAGGAGATATCTCCAGGGACAATATCTCAGATGCATTTGGAATAACCAGGTGAGGAAGTGTCTCCTAAATAGTTCTTCACTGATTTCTTCCACAAATTATTTCTATTCTTAATGTAGGCCTAGCCCTCCTGTGCTAAGGATTGGAATACAATGATCAACCAGACAAACACTGCGGACGCCATCAGGAATGCGCAGAAGGAACATCTCAGGAGTCAGGCCCGTGAGAGAGACCGCAGCCACTTAGAGGTAGTGGAAAACAGGTGCCTACGAAGAGCAGGAGATGAGTTTAGGCGGTGGCGGGGGCTGGAGCGTGGCACCCCAGAGAGCGTTGACTGCTACCCTCCTACTGGAGTTCAGTGTTGGTCATTTTATTCTGTTAGGACTGGAGTGAGCATGCAGGTGTGAAAGCATCTGCTAAAGGTTAACATACTAGACACACTTAAGGAATCATTGTTATGTGGCTCTCCTTGCTTGGGTAACTTTTTATGACCATTTATTAATTAACTCTGGCAGAACCAAAAAACCAATCACTTTTAACTCTAACAACCCATATAGGTCACAGAAATGGCAAAGCCAGGCAGCTCTGCCCTAGAGGACTACTCTAATTATATTTTATATCTGGGCTTTGGGAAGGAAATTAGCTACTTCCTTAACTCGGGCGTGTATTAGTGGAGGAAGACAATTGGGGTTCTTTCCAAGGAAGACTGTGTGTGCCAAGACTACCTTCCCACCTGCGATCCACTCAATCACATTGTGACATTCAGGACACACAGTTGGAGCAACATGTGTGGACCTGGAGACCACGAAGTTCAGCAAAAGAAACCACATACAGAGAGGAAAATAGCACATGCGCTCGCTCACGACTGGAGCTGAAAGGGCTGATTTCACAGAAGTCAAGGTTAGAATGTGGTTACCAGAGCTGAGGAGGAAATGGGTACTGAGTCACAGCTAGACAGAAGGAATGCGCTCTGGCGCACTGTTACACTGAGGGGTGATTTCAGCTAACACTGTTGTATTGTGCAAAGACCCCTTAGAATTTGACTACTCCTGGAGAAATTGAGAGAGTTAAATTTCTGAGTGGGCACAGCAAAGGATTTGGCTCTGAGGAATGGCTGTCCTAATTACTTTTTTGCCTAACCCACATTCTCTGAGTTCTAGTTTATAAATTCATAGAGAGGTAGGAACAATGACGTATATTTTAAATATCAGATTTACCATGTTTACCAGTTGCAAATAAATAACAGAATTCAAGGTAAATTAAATTCTGGTTGGTAGCCTTGTGCTAACCATTCTACTTTCAAATTTGATTAAGCTATTTAATTGCCCAGCCTGATATCTTCTATGGTAGGTCTAATGCCGTGCAGGCAACAGGCTTCAGATTCATCATGTGATCATGTAAACCACTTAGGAGCTAAGTTTACTGATTTTTATGTGTTGCAAGAGGAAAAAGCAGATACCCTCTGCATGCTATGTTTAAACAGGATGTTTTAAACATCAGTATCCAAAATGAACAACAGAATTCTCTTCTGTGGATGAGCTTTTACAAAAGATATACCCTAGCATGCTGGGGCCATGGTTATTAATAGTTAATGTTAAAGCACTTTATGATCCAAGAAGTCTGTGTTATTAGAATCAAAATTAAACTGAAGCTATTTAAGAAGGGATATGCCAGTTTTTCACATGCAAATGTTTTATTGCTCTCCTTAAAGGAGTGGCAGTGCACAGCCTGCCCCAGTCCTGTATCACCTTGAAGGTAGGGGTGAAGTGGGAGACCACGCCCCACTGAAAAGATTTGGAATATTGGTACAGAGAGAGCAATGAGAGTCCAGCAGCGTGGATCCTTCAGTGAAAATCCTGGTAGGCGTCTTGACGCCTCGTAACAGCTTGAGACTGGGTAGATAACAGGGGCAAGCCTAAGCGAGCTCTGAAGATAGAATCAAGAAATGAATCAAGGTAGCCACCTGTGAGCCGGCAGCACTACAGCAAATTCAATGTGTCTTCGGGAAATAGGGAGCTGTGCAGGGATGCTAACCTTCGTCTGTTGCTCTAAGCCTAAAATCTTTTTCCTTCAAAATAGGTTTGAAAACACTTTTGTCACTCTACTTTGTGTCAAAGTTTGATCTCAGCAGAGAAGACAACGATGTCTGCCCAGAGGCTACATGGGACGCCTGACCACATCGAGCATGCAACAGGGAGGGGACAGCCCTTTCAGTATGGCAGTTCAGGAAGATTTGGGAACAGTGTTTACTGAGAGCACCTGCAATTCAAAGGACAGGCACTGCCTGGAATGACCGAGAAGCCTCCAAAAAAATGTAGATGTGCCTGAGCAAATGGTCAGGGCGTACTGACCCCACAAACATATGGGGACTGCTGTTTCTTGGCCTCTTGATTCAAGGGTTACCAACAGTTTCTTATGAATAAGAACAGGAAATTGAGCCATGCTTAGGATGGGAGTTCCAGGAACCCACTGTGCATGCTGAGTATTGCACGCAGATCTAACTGACATTGGAGTCTGTACCTTTCCCACTGCCAGCTGTGGCCCCTTCTTTGGGGAGACGTCCTTTCAGTCATGAACGATCAATCCTTTCTCAGCTTTTGTAATTCCCAACTTAAGGTATACTGTGAGTAACATGTATACAGATCTGTACTGGTTGTCATTTTCCTGACAATACTGACAAAAACAACTGTGTTTTGTTTTATTGGGCTTAGTTCTTTCTGGCTGTACTTTGAGTGATCTGATGTCCAGTTTGCTCATGGTGGTTTTGGTTTATTTATTATTCTTACTTTTTCTGGTTTTATCATAAGTTAAACATCATGTTAGATATATTTGACATTGTGGAAAATTTCTCTGCCCAATACTATATCTTTGCATGGAAATTAAAATGCAAAGAAATATAAAGCAGAAGAGGCTTAATTTGTGACTAGAAATTCCACTAAGCAGCTATGGATCATTAGACTATTGTTGTAGTTCAGATCTAGAGTGTTCCCCAAAAGCTAGAAAACGACTGAATTGGGGGTTACACCTCTGATTTCCTGTGGTGTGAAGAGGTACAGCCCGGTTGGAAGGGGCACATGACAGGTCATGACTGGGAAGGTTATGACTCCCTGGCTAGCGCCTTTGTTGGCCTTCTCTCTGCTTCCTGTTACATTGCAGTGAACAGCTTTTGTCCAGCTCATCGGTCCTCCTCCCTGCCCCGCCACCATTACCAGCACCTGTGAAGGGACTGAACTGTGAACTGAAATAAGCCTTTCCTCCTTAAGTCGTGAGTGTTGGGTATCGAGTCCCAGCAGTGAGAAAGGAACCAAGACAAGAGTTAGAGAAATGGTATCCAAAACTTACAAGATAAACGAACAAGTAAAACCTTTATTTTCTCATTGAAATGCACAAATAGCTCAGCTTAAGGAAGCACATGATACAATTTCAGATGTAACTGCCCGGCCGTCTTGAAGGGATGGCTGTGTAACAGCAATTTTCTGGTTAAATTTATTCATGTATATAATCTGAATAGAGTTAAATTTTATGAGAGAGTATAGGCTTAAAGAAGTAATCCAAAGTGTAAAATAAAACTAAAGGAAATTCTAGATTGGCATTACTTTTGAAAAGAGTGTGTTGAAAATAATTTAGGTTTTGTATTGTATGGAATAAACAATAATCACTTTTTCTTTTTTTTCTTTTTTTGCTCCCAATTTATGTGTGTGTGGTTGGGGGTGGGGAACAGAAGAAAAGGAGAGTATTACACAAGTTACAGGATATTTTTGAATATTGATTGCTAAATCTTTAGGATAAATAGTCCAAATGTCTACATAGCCAGCAGTAGCTTGGCTGTTTGAGTCCTCCTGACATCAGGCTTTGCTTGCTTGTCTCTGAGCTCAGCCTGGGACCTCCTCTCACTGTGCAAACCTGTGACATTCTTTCTCCCTTACAGACTTACTAGTCAAGTGGGTTAGTTCCTACTTACATTGTGGGAGAACTAGCTGGAGGAAATGCTGTTTAGGGAATGGCAGAGAGGAAGCAAGTAAGCAAAGAAGAACACAGCTAGTGCGTGTCATTCCAGGTCATGTCCGCGTAAGCCACGCCTCGTGGGTGAAGCCCCAGAGGGCCCCCCCACCCCCAACACTAAAACCTTCATGTAGTAATCAACAAGATGGTGCTACATCACCAGTAGTCGGCCAGGTCTGACTTGCAACAAGCTTACAAGAAATATTTTTTAAAACATGAGTGGATTAGGGGTTGGATACGTAGGTCCGTGATTAGAGTGCTTGCCTCGGAAGCTCAAGACCCTGAGCATGGTGGTAATCCCGGTACTCAGGAGGCTGAGGCATGACTATTGCCGTGAGTTCAAGGCCAGCCTGGCCTGCATAGTTGGGACCATCCTGGACTACAAAGTGAAACCCTGTCTTAAAAAACAATAATAAAAAGAGTGAATTAAAAGCCCTTCTGAAAGTAAACAGAAAAAATATCAGAAAGAAGAAAACAGAAAGATTGAAATATCTAATCTATACTGGTCAAATTGTAACTTCTTAGACTTTAAAAATCTACTCAAGGGAACCATTCTGGACTTCATTATCTGTACTTCCTATGTGCGAAAATCAGGAACAAAAGCTGCAATGATCACCTGTGTTTGTCACGGGAATCAGTGCTACCGATGAATGAAGTCAATTATCAAATTGAGTGAAGGAGTTTGATTTTTTCTACATTCATCACCTCGCTCCTCCTACTCTCCTTTAGTTCAAGAGAAAAGAGTTAAAACTGAAAGAAGAAATAATGTCCTTGCATGAGGCACACTAGACACAGCACCAGGCTGACGATGACTCATGAGGAAAAATTCTAAAGTGCCAGCTCTGTGTTTGTAAACACAAAGGGCAGTTTTTAAGGCTACTCTACTCAGTTCTGCAATTTTATGTTACACAAGGGCCGTGTGTTCCAATAACTTACTTGAAAGACGATGCTTCTCCAGTTCTGTGATGTGATAAATACATATTTAGTTTCTTCCTATTTCATAGCACTCTACTTCTCAAGCCCTTGGAGTTCTATATCATTTGTGTTTTTTGTATGATAATGAGATAACTTGAGTTTGTGGAGTCCGTGCCAGAAACATGAAGGCATGATTTGGATGCTGCAACTGTCCTACTTTTCTGGGGAAGGGAGAGAGGCTGGAGATTGCTTTATGTACCAATGGCTAATTATTTAATCAACTGCATCTGTGTAAATGAACTCTCCATTAAAAATTCTCACATGATGGTGCTTGAAGAGTTTCTGGTATAGTGAACACATGGAGATATGGGAGCACAGGGGGGGCATGGACACTCATGCCCCCCCCCACCTTCCCCCATTCTATCCATCACTTCCATTTGGCTGTTTCTAATTTTTATTTTTTGTAGTAAACTAGTAATCATATATAAAGTATTCTTCAGTTGGTTACATGTATATAGGGTAACCTGGGGTGTGTGACTTGCATCTGAAAGTCTTCTTGTAGGACTAAGCTTTCAGCCTGTGCAGTCTGTTTACCCATAGTGGTTAGTGACAAAATTAAATTGAGTTGTTAAACACTCAGCTTATGTCTGGATGGTTGGAGAACAGATTGTCGTAAGAAAAGACACCTTTATACAGGTATCTCTAACCTTCCCTCTGAACGGTGAATAGGAGAGACCGATGTTGCACGTTCCTTTCGAGAATGCCCAACAATCTGAGGTAGAGTCAAAGCAGTGTTGCTGGTGCAGGGGGCAGCTGCAAATACAGATTAATGCGGGGAGCAGCATGCTTACTGTATATTACAATGTAATAACAATGGAAACCAAAGGTGCAATAAATGTAACATACTTAAATCACCCAGACTTAATGTGAAATCCTCCCCTTCACCATCTGGGGAAAAACTGTCCTTCCCCAAACTGCTTTTTCCTGGCACAAAAATGATCAAGACCAGTGATGTACACATTTGGTATCTGAAGTATTATGAGAAAAATAAAGAGTTTTAGGTGCTATAGAACACTTCTTGTAATGACCCACTTGTGATTTCCTCCTCTCCCCGTGTTTACTTATTAAAAGTCTTGTACAAATTAATTACTGACAGGTCTCAATAGATGGTGTCAATTACAATGCATACCATACCCTTTGCCCAGACTGCTGTAAACTCTGTGCTAACTCCAGGTGCCAAAACTTACTGCTCTGAATTCCATGATGTCTATAGTAGACATGGAGGTCTGATGCACAAAGGTGAAGAAATAAGATGAAATGAGGCTCAGCGATGGAACCGTTGAGCTGTAGCATGGGATAGACATCTTAATTACTTTTTCATCCCTATGACTTCCATAGTTGACATGCACAAATTAGAAACAGTTTATTTTAGCTCACAGTTCCAGAAAGTCAGTCCATTCATGTTGGGTGGCTGAAGATGGTGGAATCACATTGGCAGGACAGGAGCCAGAGACAGAGGCAAAAGTCCTCATGACAGAACAGAGCCAACTCCCCAGAGGAAGGGAGGAAGTGGCCTATATCCTGTCAAGTAGAAGCCCCGAATCCATCACACACATGAAATCTATAATCTACCATACACTTGTCTTCCAACACACACCTGCAACCCACCCCTCCAGACTGGACCTCCGTCTCCTAACAGCGTGTGGTTCCATAGATAATCTATAATACTCAAATACATAAGCTGTGGGGGGGGGGGCGCATTCCAGATCCAAACCACAATAGTAGAGTTACGGTCAAGAAGGAGAAATAAAAGGTGAGAATGGAATGATTTGCAAGTGTCAGATCATGTGAAGATGGCTTGGCAGAGCTGTCTAAAGACTCAGGATTTAACCTGAAGAAAACAGGAGCAGCCAGAACGGGTTTGAAAGAGGGAAGGACACGATACAGTGATGATGGCTAAGAAGCAACACGCTGGCTTCCCTGGGGTTCTCTGGTGCACCTCACAGCTCTGGACAGGTAGAATTAATTAAATAAAATGGGGAAGGAGACTTACTTCTCAGAGTAGATCCTCTGCTTATGGAAGGATGGACTTCCTTAGCAAAAATACAGAATGCCATCTGAAAACCACCACAAAGCACACAATTCAGTGTTAAAATATGGGAAGAGATCTAGGGGCAAAGATAAGCACCTTACACAAAATAACGTCATGAGCAACTCCGAAGTGGGATTTGAAAATCCTGGCATTCCAGCTCTACTCTACACTACAAGTTTAGCTTGTTCTTCTTTACTCATCCTAAGATCAGGGCAGCGTGCTGAGAGTTAAAACTTTCCAGGAACATTAAAGGACAAGGATATTTTGAATTATCTGCTATGCTTACTTTGTTTATACTAGTCTTTGGAGATCAAAAGCCATTTTCATTACTTTAGAAATGGGAAGATGAATTATATATGCTATTTTTGCCTTTAAAATAAGATTGATATCTTAGGATATGAAGCATTAGAAATAGTTTAAACCTCTGGAGAAAAAAGTTTTTTGAATTATCAGAAAATCCACTAAAAAGTATTGAGGAGAAAAAATTTGTCTATTAAATCTTTAATTAAATCAGATCATCACTAATTGCTTTTCAGCTCTAAATTTTTTAATGGAAGAGATACTATTTTAGCTTTTAAAAGTGTCTTCCTGTATATTATGTAACTCAGTATTTAATCATTATTCTTGAAAAATTATCTTGCAGCTTCAACTAAAAGATCAAAAATTCATACTGTCCAGATAACAAATATTGTTAATATTTTTAACACACATTTTTAATCCTATGCCAAATTCCAATCCATTTTTTTAAAATATTGTCCTCTTCCACAGTTGAATAACAATTTAAAATATTCCCTCAGGAGATTAGAGGTAATAACTTGTATGCAATGATCATGAGTTCAAAAAATTTTGACAAATTTCCTCATATCTAAGTGCCATTAGCCAAGAGACTAGTGAGGTCTCTGTGGGTTCTTCAGCAGGAATCTCAGAAAGAAAAATTTTGGAGACCTTTCTGGAGACTACTAAGAAGAGATTGCAGAGGGGCAGAAGGTAATAATTTTGACCTGAATGTAGAGATTCTCTAAAATAAATAAATAAATGTAGGAGAGAGTGGAAATCAAAGGAATGACCTTCAAGGATGCTCACAAAGAGACAATGTAGTAAGTTCCATGGCAATTAATTACATGGGAATTAGAATTACTGACAAAAAACAATTTTTGTGAGCTAGCACAGTGGCTAAGAGGTCTTGCCTGGCAAGTGTGGGGTCCTGGGTTCAAAGCCCAGCATCACATAGGCTGTTTTGATGGCACATGACACACCGGTAAAAGATAAATGAGTAGGTAGAAAACAAAACCCTGTACCACTGGGCCTGGCTGAGTTTCAAAATCAAAACAAAAAAGGGAAATTTGCTAATAAGCTCACTTTGAGACAGGAGATCACCCTAAACAATCTTGGGGAAAACCTATTGAATCAGTTGAATGTCTCAAGAGCGAAGTTGAAGCTTCTGTCTAGAAAGAGAAACTGTGGCTCTTCTGAGCCTGAGATTCCAGCCCGGCTTGCTGACTGTCGCCTGGAGCTCTCAGCTTTGCTGGGCTGTCCCACAGCTGTGCAAGTCAGTTTCTTGCAGCAAAACTCTTAGCATGTGCATCCTAATGGTTTTGCCTCTCTGACTGAGCCCTGAATAAAGCAGGGGGTTAGACAGTTATTTGGTAACAATACATTGACCATTTTTCATTAAAACTATCCTTGTTTTATGGGCTAAAATAACAAAAACAGATTTTAAACCCTGTATAACAAGTGGCCCTAGTATCATCTGAGTGTCCATTAGAATATAAGCTGTCTGCCTTCTTTGCACCTCAACTGCCCAAACCTCCAGCTCATTAGATTTCTCCTGCTGCGTGGCACTTGCAACACAGCCAATAAACAGATGTGAACAAGTAATGGCTTATTTTTAAAAGGAAATCTTCTTGCTTGTTTTTTTAAAAAATTAAAAAGGAAGAAAATAAGCTGGATATAAAATTATATAACATTAATATTAGAAATCAGCATGTAAGGATAAAGCATATGTATCTAAACATGAGCCCAGGCCAAAGGCTGCAAATCAGTACAGATTCATGTTTGCAGAGAATATTTGGAACCTCAACCACAGCCCACCCGAAACAGTGAACTCTGGCTTCGTGCTCATTGCTTCTTGTGTGTGGGAATGCATACAACCTCATCCCACTTTCGCTGCTGAAGTTCTGGCTGTCGCTGAGCATCTCTGTGCACCCTTTCAGGTCTGCAGATCACTGCATAAGTTTGATCAAGAAAGAAGATCGCTCTCAGGAGGGCCACCCCATGATCTAGGCAGCTAGCTGCTTCAAGATCCAAGATAAACTAACTTGTTCATTAGGATTTAGCAGCTACCAGTCATTCTGATATCCTCGGAGGAGGGAGCTGAAGCTGCTTCTCTGAAGGAAATATTTTCTCCGTGCTTAGAGTTCACCTGTGGTCCAAGTTAGCCCGAGTGGGCTGCTAGAGCACTTTCACAGGTAGTCCCCGGGGCGGGGGTGCTGATGGAAAACCTTTGCATGGAGACAGATAATGGGTATGCTTCCAAAACTAACTGTAAGTAGTTCTCAAGATCAAGAATAGTCTGTTGGTTGAAAGTTTGGGAAAAGTTAGTTTTGTAAGGAGTAGGTAGAACTCACAGACTGTCTACCCAAACAGTGAACTGAAAAGTAAAACTCTCAGTTCGCATTAACGGGCTGGTTTGAAATAGTTCGAGCAGAGATGCTGCTGTACTACAGGAATGAAGGGATTACAAGGGAGGGATTCTCTTAAAGCTCTTCCCTGGTACTGCTTGTAATAATTTAACTCTGATTTGGTGCTGAAAAAATATTGCTCATCTATGTGGATTGCTCTTTATGAAGATCTTTAGGCACAGATTTGTTCGAATGAATTAAGTTGAATTCATGTAGTTTAAATTGACCTGCTACTTGAGTAATGAAATAAGAGAAAAGATTGGTGACACGGTGGTCTGCCCCTGTAATTGTAATACTATAGAGGCTGAAATAAGATGATTATGAGTTCAAGGCTAGCCTGGGCTATGTTTTAAGGCCCTCTATCAGACAAGAAAGAAGAAATAAGGAAAGAATAAACAAAAGAAAGAAAAGATAGAAAGGAAAAAGAATTTTACTGAGAAATTTCAGGTCAAATCTGGAGCTGAAATAATTCCTAAAGAGAATTTTTGTGTCAAGAACTCGTCCAGAGTCTTGAAAATAGTCTGCATGAAAATGAAAGTCCTCTGAATGTGGACAGAAGGCCTGAAAGCTCTCACCTTAGCAACTGATGCCTCACCTTCCCTTCTAGATTATGTCCCAAGGAGCGTGGACATTCAGAGAAATCCCTTGGCAGCTGGGACAACTCTAATTCCTTTTGCACATCAGAATCACAAAGAAGACCTTTGCCCTCCTTTTTTTTTTTTCCTACACAGAGTTTTCCGGGGACAGGGACAAGAGTGTGAGGAGGTGGGGCCACCCAGTCCTTCAACAGGGCCAATGGAGGCAAAGCCAGCAGATGTTGAAAGTCCCCCAAAGTCTTAGCTCATTTTTTTCTCTGAGTATAGGTGAAAAAAAAAGAACAGAACAGCAGTAATAAAAAGGTAGAAAGAAAAAATAAAGGAGGCTGTGGACAACAAACAGCCAACTAGCTTTTAAAAATTCTGCTCATCTGTCAATATATTGGGGGCTTTATCAGTCAGAAGTTTCCAGAGAAACAGGACCACTGGAGGCAAATGCATACTGTGTGTGTGCGTGCGTGTGTGTGTGTGTGTGTGTGTGTGTGTGTGTGTGTGTGTGTGGTGTGAGTATATATGAGAGAGAGACAGAGGCTTATTTGCTCACACTGTTGTGGAAGCTGGCAAGTCTCCCAAAGCGAAGAGCCAGTGGGCAGACTAGGATCTTCAAGAGTTGCTTTTTAATTTTAATTCTGTACACTATCTGGAGATAGAGTTTATCCCTCCTCGAAGGACCTCGGTCTTTTCTCTTAAGGCTTTCGGCTATTTGGGTGAGCCTTATTCACTGGTGGAGAGACTCAATTTAGTAATGACAATGTTAATCAAGTCTAAGTGCCTTCCCAGCAGTGTCTAGACTAATGTTGTGCCAAATCATGGGATATCATAACTTGGCCAATCTGACTCTTAAATTAATCCCCACAGTGGCAAAATGTCTTCAGGGGGAAAAACCTAGAGTTTTAAAATGAAGTTGGAAAATCTCAAATTCAAGTCTATAGCATTTGCAGAACGGAGGAAAGCCTTTAGTGGACCATGCAAGTCCTGTGGTCACTTCAGTCATGCTCTGGCTGTGTAACTCTGGGAAGCTGCTGGTCATCTCTGAACTGTTTCACCCCTTTCTATAAGGAATAGATGGTCTTAGCATTTATTTATTTTTCTTTTAATAATCCAGTGAAATCCAAATTAGTCTACGAGGAAGGCCCAACAGGGTCTACATGAAATGTTAGATGCCCTCTGATGGTCTGCCTTATGAAGGCAGCTCTTGCTTGAATTACTATCGGGTTAATTATATGAGATGCGACATCTGCAGATTTATGGCTGGCCTGTCCTGCTTGCAGGGCCCCGTTCTTTGTGGTGGGGTGAGCTGCCTCTCAGAACTTTTCGGTGACAAAATCTGGGACCTGCACTGCGAAGTGTTGAGTTTTTGCTGCCTATCATTCTTTTTGAAACACGATAGGTTCTTTGACTAACGTCTGATTACTGACAAGGGTACTGCCTTGTGATTTAACAAAAACTATTAAGATAAAAATGTAAGTGACTTTCTGACCTCCTGGTATCTCTCTGAGAAAAGAAAGCTCTTTCATCTCAATTTAAAGCTATAATGAGAAGAAACTGAGACAGACATTTCAATATGTTGTATTCCAAAATGTACTATATTGAATTTAAGATATTAAATATATTATTTTTAAAATTATTACTATCAAGTGATCACTATTACATGACAGTGGAGAGCAGGACAAACACCTGGATTCTTCCTATTGAGTACCTGCTGTGTGTCAGACACCTGGCTGTTAGGTTAAAGATTCTCAAGACCAAGACCTTTCTGTCAGAGGTATTTTACTCTGGAGAATACTAGAGTTTGGAACCCTTGTAGGAAGCCATTACTCCATTGGAGCTTACCTTCAAGGGGGATTGTGGGATTCTGATACCTTCTTTGTCATTTTTTATGGTCACATGGTGAGTAGTTTTGTTATGTCTCCTACGCCACAGGTCTGCAAGTGATAGGGCCAATTGACCATCAATCGGAACCTCCCAAACCATAAACCAATCACATCTTTCTTCTTTATAAATTATCTCAGAGTATTTCATTGTAGTGATAGAAATCTGACCAATAAAGGGGGATAGGAAAAACAGTCTGAAATCTTAATTTCAGATAAAAATGTTATCTAAAGTAAAGCACAAATGAGTCAGTCAAATCTCCGAGGCGGGAGCTCGTCGTTTTCTGGACAGTGCTGAGTGCAATGAGAGAAGCAAGCGAGGGACCAGGAGACCACATGGGCGAGGAGCACCAGGAGGTGGGCGAGCGGCACGGGGACCCCGGGTGGGGCTGGGCGGAGGATTTGTGGTGCTTTAAAATGTTCCTTTTGCCCAGGGAATCATCCAAACCAGGGACTTCGTATACTTTTCTTTTTTAAAAGCACCGTTACAGAACAGAATGTTATGATTTCACCAATTTACTGTAAGATGTTTCAGTTTATTAAAGTGATATTTTGTATGTGCCATTTAGTTCAACTGTAGGGATAGCATGTAAACATGCTATCAACAGTGCCATCCAGCAGCAACCGGCAACTCTGTCTGGGAGCCACTGAGCACACACGGTCCACTCTGCCATGACCCACAAGCACACTCCTGTACCCCGCTGAGTGCCAGGAAGAGCTCGTGACTTACCCCTGGGTGGTCACTAGAGATGAGCTCTCGCTGATGAAGTTGAAAATGCTGATTACTAGCATATTTGCCAGGAAAAAAAAATTTAGAGCCACTCTCTGCCCTCTCCCGAGTGGCCTGTAAGTTATCCAGGTAAGTGTGTCATCTTTCTGCCTGGCTACTGTGCCCTAAATTCTGATGCACCCTAGTTCTTTCTGCAGCCATTGCTTTAGGATGAGGTTTTACTGATAGCTCAGTGATGCAGACATAGTCACGGAGTTCTGCAAGAAGGCTGTCCTGCCTTCCCGAAAGAAAGCTTTCCGAATTCCACAGACCTATAGCATATCTGTCTGACCATTTTGTGCTTGTTCTCACAATGGAAATTTTATGGGATAGACTATAGTTGGATTGAGTTTGACATTTGGTTTGTTTTATAACCTGGTAACAAGTTAGAGGGAAGAGGAATGGCCGATTCTCACCATACCAGATTTTTTGGTCACCTATATTTAATTACCCAAAAGTTGTTCAGGACAAAACTGATTTAGTTCAGTTTCCAACAAACACTTAACTGCTTTCATCACCTTCAAAAGCTATGCTGGTGCCTGTTTCAGCTTCTATTGTATGGGACTGGGGTAAGTGCCACTTCCCCATGTTCTTAGACCCCAGATGACGTGTCTATCAGAATACTGAGTCCGTCTCACTATCCTGTGGGTACATTAAGGACAGGGGCTGTTTCTTACTCACTTTTGCATCCTCAGCACAGGGGACTATACTATTGAAAGGGACAGTGTTTATTGGCTTCATGCTATGTGCCAGATGCTGTTGTGTGCTCTGAAGATAAAATGAACAGAGAGACATAGTTACTTTCTCCTGAAATGATAGCCTAGTGACAAGCCCAAAATCTAAAATTTTGCATAAGCAATTATTTAAATTAATAAAGTGCTAAGGAGCAGATATGCAAGTTACCGAGGGAGGATATAAGGGGGAGATAACAGAACAAGAGAGTGCCGGGTGAAGTTGCTTGTAGAGTTTAAAGAGTAGTTATTCATCATTATATTTAATATCTACAAGTCTTTCTCTCTTGAAAAATATTAGTGAACATCTTGCTGAAAATATCGAATAAAAATCTCAAGTGTCTTGTCCTTTTAGATATTAAAATATACCCTTTTTTGGCGCTTAACAAAAGTGTTTAAAAGTGGCTTATTGTAGGCAGTGCATAGAGAATTCCAAAATAAATAGAAAATGCTTCTAGCCAGGTGTCCAGCAACACAGTAAAGGATCCCATCCTTCAAATGCGTGCTTAGTCTGCTGATGCCAGGGAACTTATTTGACCAGGACATAGTTGATTTTTCTACGGAAATGTTATTGATGGATGAGGAGACAGAAAAATGGAATGTCAACTCCAGAAGGGTTTCCAGGAATACAAACGATTTGGCCAAGTTCAAACTTACTCTTTGCTGAGATCCAAAGGAGACTGGTGGTTTCCTGATCAGGGCGTCCCCTTGTGTATTTATACCTTACAGTCAACTACGAAACCATGGCTGTGAGATGAAGAAGTGTCCATCTGCGGTAAGAGCTGGAGGCAGATCCATTAGCGCTGCTGTGGTGGGGGCTGGAGTGTCCCCAGAAGCCTCGTACACTGGAAAAGCGACTGAGTCATGGCAGCTAATTGGATCAAGTGGATTAATGCACTGGTGAGTTCGTTGGTTGTTAGAAGGCGAGGCTGGTCTGAGAGAGGGACCCCTGGAGCGTAACACAGGAAGGTATTCTTGCTTTCCTGCTCCTAGACTCTCTGCCAAGCCCGTCCATCACTGCATTCCTGGATAAAGAAACACAAGACTGAAACTGTGCTGATCTGTGGTCGTGGAATTAGAGATTTTTTTCCTTAAAAAAATCTGTTTTGCATATCTTCCAAATTTTCTATAATGACAATATCATAGTGAGTATATTTAAAAGCTATTAGAATTTCATAATGGGCCAATATGATGCTGTTTTTCAACCTTCAAAAGAGATATATCAAAAGAATGTTATTATTCTAACTTCACTAATGAAAGCTAAGAAAAAGAAATCCCCAAGCTAATTAGTTCTTAAATGGTAATAGCTCAATGTCTGTATTTAACCTTGAATTACAAACACTACAAACTATTTTTTAGAAGAAAAGCCTCAACATAATCCAATTTAAATATATACATTGTATTGCAGTTCAATTACTTTGGCAGAAAATACTTCAAACAAAATTATTTATGACATATCTTTGATCTCATTCAGAGAATGACATGGTAAGTCATCACCAGTTAGGCTAACTCTTGAAACTATTCAAACTTGTTTAATCTTTTAATGACAGAATGGTTATATGGTCCTAAAAATGTCGGAAAATATAAAATCTCACCAAGTTTAAAGTTCTTCATCATTATATAGAAGACATATTTGCATATTAGGAATCTATCAAATTCAAGGATCTTAGATTTAGATGGAAAATAGCTGTACATAGCTTAAGAACCAAAAACAGTTAAAAATCACAATCATTATGTGGGAATTAGTGAGCTGCCTGAGTATAGCTAACATACTAATATAATATAGCTAATATAGTGAGCAACAACATTAATCTTCTTTGGAACCAGGACATAATAACACAACTACTATGCCATAGGAACTACAAAAGGCATCTCTGTCAACTTTTCTCAGGCTGATGGTACACCCAGGTGCCGTCACTCAGAACGTGAATCAGCATTATTAGTACCATCAGCACAGAAGCCTCTCAGGCCTCTTTTAAATCATTACACTACTGTGTGGTTTGCTTGTTTTTTCTTTTATATAACTAAAACCACACAAAGTGTACTTTGAGAATGGCTTCTTTTGTTCAACATAGTGAGATTCATCAATATGTAAAGTGATTATTCTCATGCACTGAATTTCACAGGGTCAATATTCCCCATTTCTTTAGTCCATGATTGTTTTATGAGCATTGCACTTGTAGTGGAATAAGCATTCTAGCATTTGTCCCTTCAGTGAATGTATGCAGATTATTTTTTTCTTCTGAAGGCATAGTTAGGTGTGGTCTTGCAAAGTCATAGTATATACATGCAATCATCTCCAACAGAAACTGCCAAATACATTTTCAAAATTAGTAAATCAAATTACAATCCATTAATATATGAAGGCTGTAGTTGTTCTAATATATTTTAAAACTTTTCTGCCATTCTTATTTTAATTATACTGATGGATGTCCTGGAACTAATTATATTTATTGATCACTTAGGTATTCTTCCTTGCGAGGTGTCTGTTCAAATTTTTTGTGCATTTTATTATTTTTTAATCTTTTCTTACTGATTTCTAGTTTTCTATATTTTTTGAGACATATATATGTGTCTCAATATATGTGCATATGAATATACACACATCTACATACACACATCCATTGATTGGGTGTATACAAAGTGTATTTTTCCCCACTATATGAATTTCATTCTGTCTTGATTATTATATTTTTATAAACATAACTTCTTAGTCTTTTGTGTTTCAGAGCATTAATAGATATTGAAATATTATGTTTAGCATACTGTGTCCTTTTCATGAAATCATTAACTTCAGATATAGTAGTCTATAGTTTAAGTCTATTTGCTTTTATTATAAATGTAAGAACTGACCGTTATAGAAATGTGTAAAATTCAGAAAATACGACGAATTAAAAGTTGACAGCAATCTCCCACCAAGAATATAATAATTATTAATATCGAATGTCATTTTAGCTTTATGTATGTGTGTTTTACGAAGAGGAATCATAGTAAATGTGCAAGGTTGTATCATGTTCTCTCCTAACCCATTTACCTTTATCTTTAAAATACATCAAAGATCTCTCTTTTAATTATATATCTTGTTAAAAATCACACAACTCACATCAAAAGTCATTTATAACTATGTATAAAGCCTAATCCTGTATTAATACAAATAGTGAGATGAATATTTGTGTAGCTGTATTTTAAATCAGTAACTATTGTCTAAATGGATTTAAACATTCGTTCAGTTTTTGATGTGTATTGTGAAATGCTTTTTAGCAAATTTGTATCACTTTGACATCCCATCAATGCTTAATGAGACGACCAACACCACTGAATTTGTGCTAGCAAAGGTACAAAAGATTAGTAATAATTGATGTCACAATTGGTAACATTTCAATTTCTATTTCTTTGATCTTGGAAGCTTGTATATTTTAAAAATGTTTACTGGTCATTTTTATTTCTTATTTTGTAACTGATGCTCATATGCTGTCTTTATTAAACATTTAGAGTTGTAATTTGCTTTTAAGGGTTCCAACCAGCATACAATAATAATATTCATTTTTTTGTATGTTGATTTATGTAATTAAATATACGAAAGAAAACAAAAAAAACTAGCTACCGAGATGAAAGGAGTATTCACCTTACATGACCTATTTTAATTATTTATGTATTCAACTAATTAAAAGTTAATTTAAAAAAAGAATAGTCTACTTCATTGTCTAGGCTAAGTTACTGGATTTCCTTTCCTAAGATGTGAGCAGCTCTTTATTCTTTGGTGGCAATAACGACAGAGCTGAGAAGCCTCCTGCCTATCTAAGTGAAGTGTTGTAGCGCAGGGAGGTCGTCAAGGTTTCATCTTGTGGTCCATTCCTGGTTGACCTGCCCTACCTACCACAGGACAGGAGGGAGGTGGGTATGATTCTGCAGCTGATTAATCAGGGCTGTCTGTCACGAGGGAAACAAAGAGCGGTGTAAGTCTCCAGAGGGGGTCATTTCTATTTTGGAAACTTAGGTTTTTATAATCATGGTACAGTATTTTGAATGAGCCCAGCAGGCAGGTGGATTTCAGTGAAACATAGAAGATAATTTAGCACATACAGCAAATTTAAAAATAAAATAACTACTTAATGTTGTCAAAGACAAAACAGAAAATTTAATTTTATGTTTGTATTTAATTATCAAGTTACTTAAGGATACAGTTGCCTACTTTGTTTAATTAGCGCAGAGATATTCTTCCTTAGTGTTTCCCTGAAACCCAAGACACCCTTATTTTGTTATGTAATGACGGTTGCTAAATTGTTTCTGTCAGTTAATGTACCATTAGCTGAACGACTCCCCAAGGATGTTCTTTGTAAGATGAAAAGGGAATACTTTGCCCAAGGATTTTTTTGTAAGGGCTTGAAGACTATAGTCTCTGCCCAGTCATGTAAGAAATAAGGAACTCTCTGGAGACACACATTCCAAGCCATGGTAATTTGGGCTTGATTTTGAACTTCACACTTCTTTAGATGCTGTCAGGGGGCAATGAGCTGGAAAGCCTGCTAAGGTGTGAGCAGGAGAGTCCAAAGTAGCAGCAGAAGGTGAGGCACTCCCACATCTCAGGACAGAGGGAACACGCGCACTCTGGTCCCTTCTGACTAGCACACAAGAATAATACTCATTTCTTTGTGTGTAGATGTGTGTATTTAGATACACCAGGGCACCACAGGCAGCAAAGCTTTGCTGTAGCCACCCTTTGGTTTCAGCCCCATTTGCAGCTCTTAATTCCATAAATTTCCTATCTGACTCTCAGCGAATTCATCATCAGTCATCACTGGGGCAATTTTATTGAGTATTTAGTAAAGGCTGAAAAGTGGTGTGTATTCAAATTTCTATTCTTATGATATTTTAAGCCACTTAAATTTATCACACTATATTTTTTGTCATAGGTTTATCTATACTTCCAGGTCATTCTGGGTGACCTGCTGAATGCTGTGTGGCTGCACGTGGGGGAGGGGCTCGCATCTGAGCCCAGCTCTACCACTGAGCAGATGCCCCATGCACAGCCAGTGACCCTCTTCATCTGCGTGATTCTGTTCACTGACATGGGGGGCAGAGCCCATGACTATGTGGCCATCCCCAGGGCCTGTGAAGATAATTGTGTTACGTGGCAAAGGTGAATGAAGATTACAGATGGAATTAGGATTAATAATCAGCTGACCTTGAAATAAGGGGTCATTCTTCTTGAGTTATTAGAGGAGGTTCAATGTGTCACAAGAAGCAGGAAACAGAGGATGAGTCTACTTCAGAGAAGGTGATGTGGTCACAGAAGCACTGAACATGAGATGGGCCCAACTGACTGATGCTGACTTGGAATAAAGAGGATTGACCAGAAGCTAAGGAGTGCAGGCTACCTCTAGAAACCCCAAGAGTCAAGAGAACACATTTTCTCTATGATTGTTAAGATTATGTGTCACCCTGACCAGGCCATGACCTGCCCAGATTAAATGTCATTTCTGGGTATGTCAGCCTAAGGCTGGTTTGTATCAAATCAGCACTTGAATCAGTAGACTCAGTAAAATAAATATTCCTTCCCACTATGGGTGGGTCACATCCAACTCTTTTCTGAATTAAAAAAAAAAGAATCAGGTAGATTTTGCTTTCTCTCCCTTATTGTTTGAACAGATATTGTTATCTTTGGCCCTTGGGCATGGGCTTATATACATCCTTGGCATTACCTGGATAGAATCACAAGATAGGCTTTTCAGAGTCTCCAACTTGTAGATGACTGTTGTGGAACTTCTTAGCTACATAACTGGGAGAACTAATTTTTCTTTATATTTGCAATGGTCTGGGGCTGGAGGGCCCCTCTCCAAAGCCATAGATATTTTGATGTGGTGGGATGATTATGGAGCTATGTTGGGAGTTAGGGCCTGGGCGGAAAGGGAAGGTGTTTGGGGCTTGATCTGTAGGGGTTACTTCAACTTGTTGAGATGGGGGCATCCACCCAGTGCAGAGCTTTCAGGTGTGTGCTATTGATTGTGAGCCAGGGAGGGAGGGGTACTCACTCTAGGTGTTATGGGCCGCCCTCCTGACAAGTTGAAGTGATTAAAGGAAAGAAGAAGAAACAGTATTACAGCTTCTTCCAGGGGAAGCTAGCCTTGCCTAAGCCCCTAGATGTTGGCTTTCTTCTGCTTTCACTGCCTCATGAATGGACTGTAGGAATCTCCTGACCCTGTCAGCTAAATAAATCCTTATTCCCTTAAACTGTGGATGTCAGGTATTTTGTCCCAGTACCAGCCAAAAATAAATAACTAAGACAGTATGTATCTCCTATTGCTTTTGCTTCTCTGGAGAATTGAATACATTTTACAGAGCAACCAGGAAAGAAATACGGACATTTTGATACCTTGATTTTAGTCTAATAAGATCTATTTTTAACTCGAAAACTGAAAGGGTAGCACACTTGCATTGAATTAGCAACTGAGTTAATGGCAATTTGCTGTTACACCAAGACAGAACATTGATGTTAGAGTGATCCTGGACCATAACAAGGAGACCACCAGTAGAAGCTAAGTAAAACCCATTGGAAGTAAGATACGTCTCCAAACAGAGGTGCGAAATCAGAGACAAGGGTTTCCACCCATGCGCCAAGCACTGTGGAGACAGAGGTGCAAACACAAGCTACGAACACAGAGAGAACTGATCAGGGCTACTGCACAGGCTACGGCACGGAGTACGTCGCCATGTGGAACAGTAGGTTTCATGTTTTCTGTTTAAATTATTAAAAAAGTTGATGAATTTTTTAGATTTTAAAAATACTTATAATGTTAACTCAGAAATAACAGTTTTGAGACACAAGCACGGTGAATAATTGCTATTCCAATATTACTAACTTTCTCATCATCAAAAATATTTCAAAGCAACTCCTACCAAAATTTCAGTGTTAGCTGAGGATGGTGGATCTCTAATCCCAGAATTCTGGAAGGCTGACATAATGTCAATGCCAGCACTGGAAACTTAGCAACTTAGTAAGTCTCTATCATAAAATAAAAATAAAATGGGCTGTGAGTGTACCTCAGTGCCAAGGTTTGATCCCTAGTACTACAAAAACAAACAAACAAAAATTGAAAAGAAAGCACCACTTTATAGAGATGCAATAAACAATTCTTAAGTTTGCATGGAACTACAGAAGATCCCAGGTAGTCACATACTCTTAAACAAAAGAAATAAAGACAAAGAAGTCACATTCCCTGATGTTCAAATGTAAGGCTGTTTTAATAAAAAAGCAAGTTATTGACATAAAAATGACACTGGTGACGCAGGCCAGAAAGCCCAGAAATAAAGCTATCATTTGCATTCCATTAACTTTCCACAAAGAAACTAAGAACACACAATGGGGAAAGAATGGCCTCTTTAATAAGTGCTGCTGGCAAACACATACACCCATGCCAAGAATGAAAGTTGAGCTTTTTCCCCTACTTTGTACAGAAATCAACTCAAAATTGAGTACAGACCTAAAAATGTAAAACAACCAGAAGAAAGTGGAGGAGAAAAGTTTCACAGCGCTGGTCCAGACAGTGATTTTCTTAGCTGTGATCCCAAAAGCAGGTAACAAAAAGCAAAAATGGACAAGAAGAAGTGCATGGAACTGAAAAGCTCCCACAGAGGGAAGGAAATGACCAACAGTGAAGAGACAACCACGGAGGAGGAGAAAATATTTGGAAACCATATATTTAATGAAGGATTAATATCTTAAAAATATGTGCGATACAAACAGCTCAAGACTACGAAAACAACCCGATTAAAAAATGGTTTATGGAACTTAACAGACATTATGCTAGAAAACATGTAACTAGCCAGTAGCTTTGTGGGAAAAAAAAATCCTTCACATTACTAATCAGTAAGGAAATGAAAATTAAAACCAAAAAGAGACATCACCACCTACTGGGGTGTGAGTGTCATAGGATATGGCTGTTATTAAGAAGATGGGGGTTCACAAAATGCTCAATTACATTGTAAGCCTAAAATTTTGCACTTATACATATCAATAAAATGGGGGGTGGGGGGGAAGATGAGGATAACAAGCGTTGGAAGGGCACAGAGAAAAGGGGGCCCTTGTATGCAGTCGGGAGAAATGTCAGAAGCACAGCCTCTGAAGAAAGTGGCATGGAGAGTCTTCAAAAGATGGAAAGTAGAATTTCCAGCAATTTCAGGCATGGATGAATACACAAAGGAGTTAAAATCTGTCTGAAAGAGACAAGGATATGAACAGCTGAAGAAAATGTAGCAAAAGCATAAAAGATAATACTATTCAGTCCCGAAAAGGAGATCCTGTCATTTGCAAAGAGGTAAGTCTAGAAAATATGACACTAAGTCAAATAAGCCAGGGACAAAAACAGAAACACTATGTAGTATTACTGACCTAAGAAGTCCAAAAAGGCTGGACTCAGAAACAGAGACTAGAAGTATGATTACCAGAGATTAGGGGAAGTTGTGGTAGAGATCAAAAGACTAGGGAGTTGTTGTATTTGTTGGTTTGTTTAGGTTTTTTTTTTTTTTTGTCAAGGAGTTCTAAGTGACAGAAGGAGTTAATTTTGAGATTTATCGTGTAGTGAGGTGCCTATAGTTAATAGCAATATATTGTATAGTTCAAAGTAACTGAAAGGAGATTTCAAATGTCTTACCATGAGAAGGGGAAGTAAGCATGGAAATCAACTTTCTATAACAATATACCTAAGAAAGTAAATTTTACAAGACGAAAGGTTGATTTTGGCTCTGTTTTAAAGGTTGGCCTGTGGCTAGGTGGTGTACTGTGGTAGGAGGCCATGGTGGAAGAAGCTTTGAGCTTATTGCAGCCAGAAAGCTAAGAGAAAGCAAGAGACTGAAATACTATAATTTCCTCTGAGTACATGTCCTCAGTGACCTAAAACCTCTCACTAGACCCCACCTCCCAAAAGCTTCCACCACCTACGAGACCCAGGCAGGGAGCAAGCCTTTAACACAAGGGTCTTCCGGGACCATCAGACCCAAGCCACTGCAATAAGTGAGGTGGCCGGCATGTCCATCAGTTGGATTTAGTTATTTCACATTGTATACATATATCAAAACATCACATTGTACCCCATAAATATATATATTCAAGATTTATCAACTGAAAGTAATATTAATTTTAAAAATTCTGATCTGTATACTGTCTACTTCTAATTCTACTCGAGAGATCTTGCAGTTTAGGAGAGAAAGGCCTTTCTATTCAGATACAAAGTAATGAGGCCACACCATGGATTGGACATTTCAAATTTAGGTCATTCAGAACATATTAGAGATTTAAGCATCAATCTTGGTTTTGTTCCTTAATATCTAAATGAGCCAAACTGACTTACTTACCCTTTATTATTACTTACAAAACAGCATCTCTACCCACACTAGCATTATTGCAAAGATACAAGATGAGTATGTAAATTACAGAAAATGGGCTATATTAAATGAAGATAATAAAACCTACTCTGCAGTACCATTTGAAGGACTAGAGATATTTTGTTAGAAATGCCTGACAGTACCTGGAACTCATTGCATCTCCATAGGTGTTACCGTTCACTACCCAGGCCACTGATCGCTACTATTACTACCCAACTGCGATGGTCCTTGAGGACCAAAGAGACATGTGAAGAATGCTTGGAGGGCCACTTTTCTAGGGGTGGAATTTTTGAAGGAGGAGCTGAAAACTCAAGTTCTTCGACTTGCCCAAAGTCTTTTTTGTCTCTAGATGTTGGAGTCTAAAATTGGGTTGAGTTTACTCTCTGCTTGGAAGGTAAGGCTTAGGACTGATGTTTAGGGAAAACCGAGCAAGTATGAGTGCTTAGCCTTAATTTTTAGAAAAAAAATCTTTCAATTCACCAAGATCGGAAGTAGAGGTAGTGTAATGTCAAAGTCATTTCATTTTCTAGGCACACGTTTTCCATGTGAAGGTTTCCACAGGTTAGAGAGATTTCTAGGCTTAAGATTCAATGGTAATATTCACAGAGAAACAATTGATTATGCACCGGCTAAAATACAAGATATATAGCCATTCATATAAGATATAACTTTTAGAATGTACTGTAGCAATATTAAAGTCAACCCAACTGTTTAAAGGATAGAAGTCTTAGATGAAAGTCTTTAGAAATTCCCCCTTAGTCCTTCACTTTGCAAAGCTCTGTATAATTTAGCCAAGGATCTTTTTTTTTTTTTTCTTTGATGTCAAAAAGTTTTCTACTCTGCACCGAATTTTCTTGTTTTTGAGCTGTTTTTCCACCGAAGACTCACGGCAGCTCCTTCACCTCCCATCCTTTTTCTCTGCTGCAGGACTCAACAGAGTCGTCAGGTAGTAAAGGACTCCTTCGGTTTAAAGACTGATGTCGTGTAATTGCTGCCTACACCAAATTCCTTCTCAGGAGAGAGACGTTGTCAGCTTGGACATTTCCTTTCTTCTGGAAGAAGCAATACGACACCATCAATGGACTTTTCCCTGTTTTTTGCAGCCCATGGCTTTCTTCTATCTCAAAGTGACCCTTTCAGTAAATGTGCTAAAAGAAATCCCAGTTTATGTTCAAGCTTGCATGTAATCTTTTTAAAGTTCTTTTATGTGATACATTTAACTTCCTTGTACTTGTTCTGTAGAGGATTGACAGTGGTTGGTTTCTTTAGTTTTCTTATCTCTGACAATTCTTTGTTTTCCTTAAATGTTTGTGCTTCAGCCTTGTCCCACAGCTGCAGAGTATTTCCTATGTACCATGCCTTAGCTCACTTAGGATGGGATGAAACAGCCCTATCACTCTCCTTTGGTAATTTCATATGTTTCTCTAATTTTAACTTCTGTGAATATCCTGCCTCTCTTTTTGCAGCGCCATTTCCAGATTCCCATATACACAGACTATTAGAATTCTCTATTTGACCACACCAAAGGCATTCAACATTCCACACTGCGTACATTAGAAAGTAACACTCCAGGCAGCCTCTTGTGGCTTGAATCTGGAATGTCCCCCAAAAGTCTCATGTATTTGGACGTTATGGATTATCTATGGAGACATGTGCTGTTAGAAGATGGGGCCTGATCTATAGGGGTGGATTATGGGTGTGTGGTAGAAGACAGGCATGTGGCAGACTATACATTACAGGTGTGCGTTGTATTGGGTGCTTAAATTTAGAAGGAGGCAGAACACTGAGGCTAGACCCCAAAGGGGCAGATCAGGGGGACAGCACCCGAAAGGGCATATCCTCTTCCTTCATTCTTTCTGGGATTTGGTTTCACAGTGCCATGGGGAGGCACCACCACCTCCACCTCTGCCATGTGCTTCTGTTGTTTCCAGCTGCCCATGAATGGACTATGACCCTCTGAAACTGTGAGCTAAAATAAACTTATCCTCCCCTAATTTGAGCATGTCATATATTTTGTCACAGCAATGAAAAGGTAACAGGCCTTGAGAACAAGAAGGGACTTTTCAAATGTCAACATTTGGGTGTATATATTAACATAACTTCTTTTTTATTTATTTTATTTTCCCCACCATTTTTATTAATGTATATACACAATACATAATGTTCACAATGAACCTGAGCACTTTGTGCACATACATATCACATCGACTTTACAATCCCTTCCCATTTTGGCCTCCCACACCCTTCCCGTTGCCCCCAACTTCCCCTATCACATCCATCTAGTTCTATAGAATGTCTGTATTCTGGGTTTCTCAAATCAGAGAAACCATGTGCCATTTAACATAATTAATCTTCTGCATCTGACTCATTTCACTCAAATCACCAAAGAGTGCTCATTTGAATAATATAACTTCTATACATGGCTAAAATTACAGGTAGGTTACACCCTATGCTCTAATTTACATGCTAAAACCGACAGCATGAAGTGAAATAAGAGATGCTTCAGGTAGAGCAGGAAGGCAGAGAACGAATGTGATTATTGTAAAATCTCATGTCAAAGATGATAAGGGATTTATTAAAGGCCATAACAGTCAAAAGAGAAAGGGATGAACATTTAAGGGAAAATTTGAAACAGGATTAATAGGAGTTGATGATATAAAAGATGAGAATAAGCAAAGAGATTGTTATTATCTGGTCATTTGTGAGACAGGAAGCAGTGTTTCTGGGAGGCCCTGTCAAGAGATGGCGAGCCACGAGGGGCCAGACATGGCCACATCAGGCCACACTTGTGCAGACAAAGCCTGACACATTGACTTTGGCATATTTTTGTGTCTTCTTTCTTTTTTTTTCTTCCATCTTTGATGTGATAATAATGTTCTTGGGTAAAGATTTATGAAGCAATTGTTCACAAAACCCTTTGAGAACTTTAGCTGAAAACTCAATATAAATTACTTTATTAAGTATTGATGAACACTTCCAGTTGGCAGATTAGCCTGAAGACAGAATAAAAAAATACGTTTGTTTAAACAGGCATTTTCTCATGGGCTTCTTCTTGACTGTTTGATGGATAAGAAGATTGTGAGAAGGAGAAAAAAATGAGGGGAGGAATGCCCATAAAAACGAGGACAGGTGTCTCATCAGGTGTGCGAGTTGCAGTCAGCCAGTGATTAAAATCCAGCAATGCAAAGACAACATCTGGGCTCGTTCGAGGGAGCCAGGTTTCACTTCTCCGGTTCAAAATGATTTGCCGTTCCCACAGGCCCTTTTTTGCCTATGCACTTCAAAGGGTTAAAGTCAAGGGTAGTAGCCAGGCCTGAGTCTTCAGCATGGTGCAGTGGCTCACTGTCCTATGACAGGGACAGGATCTGCGTAGCAAGTTGAGCTCATCGCTATTTTAGGAGAGAGAAATAGACTGTCTCTGCCTGCTGAAACATAGCATTCTGTACAGAGATGACTTTAAAAAGAGTTAGAATTGAAACGCTCTTAAAGAACGGTGCACATAAACTATGAAGGCAGAGGCCCCTGAGCCAAGGACTCGACCACCGACCCGAGCTCTTTGAACCTGCGCAGGGGGCTTTATTTCTCTGTCTTCCTTGACGTTAATAGGCACAAGGAACAGAGGCTACGACTCAGGTTTGTCATTCTTTCACAGGCTGAGGCTTTCTCATATCCTTCTTCTTATTTTTGCTGTTCGTCTCCCATTTTGAGCTCTTGAACTTTGTTTAAAAGCAGTCATCTGTCATAGAAGGTTAGCATTAAAGAGACTCGTAAAAAAAATCCCGCTTTTCATCATAGGAAGGGGGAAATGGTGCACTGAGAGGCTCTGGTGCCCAGCTAGTCAGTGTCAGAAGCAAACTGTTTTCCCCACACAAAGAGCCCGTTTTCCGCTTGAACTTAGCACTTCCTGTTATCTGGACCTGCTGCGCCACGGGCCTGCATGGTTTGCCATATTACTAGCCTGGGGTGTGCCTCCAGGGGACAGCAGGGGACTGACAGCCACATCCTGAGCACCCAAAGAGAGCCCAGAAAAGACATAAGTGGGCCGTAAGGTCAGAAGGGGCAATGACTGCTCGCCGGGACCTTAGGTTTATCCACGGAGAAGGCAGGGATGCGGGGGTGAGGTGGGCTGCTCAACACATCTCCGGGATCTCCTTGGGGACAGCTGCCACAGCACGCACCAGCTCCCCTTGTCCTTCCCAGGAGGGCCACGCCTAAGTCCTTGTCCTGCTGGTGTACTCCTTCAGTGTATGGACCTCGTCAGCCAGCTCTAGTCATACACGTATTTATTTATTTATTATTTTTGAGTCAGATCCTTGCTGTGCACTCCAGACTGGTCCTCAACTCACTATGTGGCCCCTAGCTGGCCTTGGGCACACAGAGCCCCTCCTGTCTCAGCCTCCCACTGGGCCATCCTGTCTAGATAGTATGTGTTGCTGGGGGTATCGAACCCGGAGCCTCAGGCTTCCTATGCAAGTGCTGTCACCGCTGAGTTCCGCCTTCAGCCTTCTACTCATAGTCGATAGAAGCTGGGGCAATTCCACGGATATATCCACAGGATAGAGTTCTTTAATAGCCATGGAAACAGTGACACTGGACACTTAATTTTCCCCCCATTTCATTGATATGTATAAGCACAAAATTTAAGGTTTACAATGTAGTTGGGCATTTTGTGCACATACCTATCTCATCAAGGTGACAAGGACTTTCCCACTCTCCTTTTGTCCCTCCCCCTACCCACCTCTCCCTCCCTCCCCACCCTACCTCCCCGGTTCACTTTGTTTCTCATTTTAAGTTCCATGAGATAGTTGTGATCTGGGTTTCTCATACCAGAGAGCAGAAACTTAATTTTGTATTTGCTTCTGTAGCACTTCTCATTGCTGGTAAAGCTGGCACTGATCATTTTTTAAAAGGCAAAAAAAAAAAAAAAAGTTCTTTGTATCAGTTTCTTTTTTTTTTTTTTGAGTCATTGCTGCTTTTTAGGACTATAGACATTGGTCAAAATTTTAAAGTACTTTATTTGTTAATTGTTTTTCTCCAGTTATTCAGGTACAGCAGAAATCCATAAATTTAATTCTAGTTTTAACCTCTAAATCACCACTTCGGCAGCTGGGATTTGGAAGATGGCATCAAAGGCCATGCTAACAACAGCTTTAAGAGAAAGTACCAGAGAGCAGACAGGCTTCAGGTACTATGTCTGCACTGATTACACCTCCAAAAGCTTAGGAGTGGATTGTTGAGCAGAGTTAGAAAGTCTCTATGATTCTTTTAGCAAAGGTAAAAGGCTGCCTCTGAACAGTCCCAGATACTAAAACGAAAACCTGAACTGTGTTTCTCCTGTTCTCCAGCTCGCTAGGTGGCTGGGGCTCCAGCGCTATGTAAATCCATGTGGGGTTCTAAACCATGCAGTGACATTAAACTAGTCCTGATACTTTGGTGGTCAGTGGCCCTCATGCTTCTAATGGGGTGGAATAGAGCACTGCTACCATTACCGTGGCCGTCAGCATCGATGCCCACAGCACTTGCCTTTTACTGGTGGCTTCTTTTCATTCCAGTAATTTCAGGAGTGCCATCATTGCAGGGGGAAAACTTTGGGACTAAAATGTGAGTTGTCACAAGTTCCTTCAGCCCCTCAGTTTCCAACAGGAATGCTGAGGTAATAGGCTTTTACTAAGCCACTTGCAGTCGTGCCCCTGTTCATTTAGGCCTCTGTCCTTTTTCCTGATGATCCAGGTTTTATCCCTGTGTCTACCCTCAGCCTCCAGGTGGCGTTTCCAGTTGAATCTCTCCTTGACCTATCACCAGTCTTATGCACCCAGAATCCTTCGCCTGACTCCTTACCTTGTATACAAGTATCGGCCCCTCTAGTGGAGTGCATGGCGTGGGAAGGGGTCATACAAAATGGATAGGAGAGTGTTCCTTGTTCTAACAGCTGAGGGTTCTTAATCTGAAGCTGGCAGCTGCCTCTAGGTATCTATTCATATTTCTTTCCCCTCAAACTGTCAGCTTTTGAGTAGTCACATTCTGGTAGGACAATTACAGGCGTGTGCCACCATGACCAGCATCCTGGCTTTTACAGCAGTGCCTCTTAATGGAAACTCTCAGGGACACAGTGCATGAGTCAAAGACTAGATTACCAGCGGCTGGCGCTGTGGCAGTCTTTAGAACTGAGGCAAAGAGACCAGGCCTTTTTATCTCCAGAATGCCCCAGCATTGCATTGTATACGGGCTGCCAGTCGCACTGCAGGCACAGTCACTTGCCTTTACGAGGGGAAATTTCCAAAGGAGGTATAAATAAGTGCTTTGATTCTGAAGAGCATCTTGGGGCATCTACTACAAATGAAGAACATTCCTTAGTGAGTTTTCAGTTGTTTTCTTTTCCTCACCTTGCTACTGGTTGACTCTTCAATCCAAGGATAGAGTGAATATAAAGATATACAATGCTATTAGTGAAAAGACTAAATTATGATCTATAAAAACCAGAAATCGAAGAAAACTTTCCATCCATTTATACAGAAATATATGGAGAATCTGAGAAGCTGCTTACTGACTGCCAATTTTGTTTCACATGTATCATTCCATTGTTCTAAGTTTTGTTATGATTTCTCTCTCAGACATATTTCTGTGTACTCAGAGATGCTGTCAGTTCCCATTAAGGCAAGACCGTGTATACCAGGGGCCACACTATTTCCAAGTCACTCTGTCTGTTTTCCTTAGTCTCACCTTTCTCTTTGACCTTGAACTCCAAAGAGGGCTCAGCGTGAGCAACGCAGGAACTCCGTCATCTCTCAGATGCCCTAATTTCTAGACATGCAGTTGTCTTCTGGTGAAGAGGACTTGGCTTTCCTGCTCCTGAGGCCATTTTCATGTGGAAGAGGCTGTCATTTTCCATCAAGACGTTGCCTGCCCTCTCTGACAGTGTGCACAGTCCCCACAACGTTTGCAGGCATCATCCCCATTTGGTGAGAAGCCAAGATAAGAAAGCCTGTCTTTGCTGCTTTCTTATGCTACCTTGAAAGATTGACAAACACCTCTGCCAGAAAAATCTAGCTAGGATTGTCCCTTGTGTGCTTCCTCTCTTTCTCCCACAGTTTTGACCTTTACTCTGGCCAAACTAAACAGAAAAACTTTCTCATGCTAAAACATCTGCCTCTCAATAATTTCTTTCTCTAGGTCGCCACTGGGGTCAAACAATTCAGAGAGTTCCCGTGTCCTGACAACTCAGTTCTCAGAGGATTCATCTTCTGGAAGATTCCGTGGCAGCCTCTGTAGCATGTGCCTCTGGTCCCTGTGGTTTCGGCCTCCTCTTCTTCTAGTGGTAGCTCTGCTCATGGCCACCAGGAATGCCAAATAATTCGATAGAAATGAAATAACTCCCCTACTTCCATACTTGTAAATGCACATCAAATTTATGCTAACCTGGATTTAATGTCTTTGAGAAATTTAATTCTATTAGATCATTCCAGGGATGTCACTCTCAGCTTTTCTCTTCCCAAAGGGACCAATTCAAGTACACCACTTACGCTGTGCCGTTCATAACAGACCTAACCCTCAGGCCTGCCTGGCAGTCCGCACAATGACCAAAGGGTACAATTGAGATTGCCCCAAACTCGGGTCAGGCTCTACGAGTCACTTTTTTGTCTTCTCCAGCATACAATTCTTTCCAAACAGCACTACTGATGTGAGACACAGGTAAGAGAATATGGATATGTGGCTGTGTGATTTATTGCTATACTAATGTCAGTAGAAAATTTAAGAAGTCAGCAGTACCCAAAAGTACTCCACAAGGGTAATCTGGCTGTACAATAACTTCCAAGAAAATGCCAACTCAATCCTACTTGTTTCTAAAGAGAAGTCTTAGCGTCTTCCATCTTTTTATTTAATGATCTTCCAAGATGGGGCCACCAGATTCCAGGGATGTGGAAGAATTATTTTATAACATTGATATTTACTTTTTAGCTAATTGATTTAATTTTTACAGAATTTTATAAGACACATATATTATATAAAACATATATTTACATAGCAGTATATACACCTTGCTTATATATCTATATATTACACTTCAGTGTATGAGCTCAATTAGTTTTAAAATGATAGCGCTATCTAGTCAAAAGCTGAGAAGACATCACTTTAATTAACGCAAAGTACTCATTCCTAAGTTTCTGAAGTACCAGAATTAACTTTTGATTTTGAAAGATGATATGCCTGTTTTCCATTATCTTAAAAATATAATCCATAAAAATTATGTACTCATCTTTGCTTTGAAATTGAAACCTATTTATCCCAGTGGCTGATACAGATTTGAAAAATGATGTACATAACTACACATGAAATAAGTACGTTGTGCAAATATAGTTGCAAATTCTTGGAAACTACTGTATGAACTCCCAGAATCTAGGTGAAATGGTGGGAAGTACTGGCTTCGCAATTTTGTGGGTACCTTGTGAGCTCTCAGATTCCTAGCTGCAGTATGGCTTATGACTTACTTTCTAACAAGAGGTAGATTATCTGAGACGAGGTGGGGAGAAATAACGAATTGAAATACTGCAAGAGAATAATGAATCTAAAGCAGAAACCTCTCCTTTGCACACCGTTTATTACCCAAGCATATCTCTATGACTTATTGGAGTTACTCTTTATTCTGAACGTAAATAGAGTACTCTAATTGTCACATATATCACATTGAGTCTGTGGTTTTGGGGGGATGCTGGGAAATGTCTTTAAAATACCTCACACTGAAATTATTACATAAACAAATTTTGTGACCCTTTTCTTCTGCAGATACTAGCACTGATCTTTATAGTTTAAGCTTTAAGTTGAAGGTATGTGACATGAGAATTAGAGTCACATTAAAGCCTGAAATCCAAGATTCAAGTGGACACAACACACAAGTAGTCCTCCACTTCCCAATTTCTGCTAATAAACTAAGAAAATCCAAAGTTGTTTTTAATATTCTTTGAAAAATGAAGAAGTATAAGACATTTATCCTCAGTAAGAGGGCATAGAACAACTGAGATATCATATTCCTTTGACTTTGATTGGAATTAGATTCATCAAACATCATTACTCATATGATCTGTTATTTTCTTTGATGAAGAGCAGACGTTATATTAGCTTAATAAACATAGAAATATACTTATTTATAAGTTCAGATTTCCAGATAGCATCTTTCAACTACATTATGACAAATACCAAAATATTCTAACAGGCATGCCTGGTAGACAAAAAGTGTAGAAACTTCCACAATCAACAGTTGCTTAGAGAGGAATTCCCAGCTTTGCCAAATAACATAACATTTTTTTTTTCTGGCAAGCAGCATAAATTAGGAAATAAATGATAAAATACAGCACTTATGTTGTCCTATTAAGAAGCCTTAATTAGTACTGGTTCTTAGGGAGGTCCTAAGGGTACGACATATGTTCCATAGAAATATAAATTAAGAACTTCTAGGAAGCCTAGGCAATTAATTATTTTCTCTAATTCCCAGAAAATTATCTTGCTTTCCACTTTATAGAAAAATTACACATTATCAAACAGGAATTTCATTAGTTTCCTTGAACCCTATTTAAAAGCTGCCTGGCATCTACCTCCCAGAGATGAAGTGCCCATTTGTTAAAGAAGAATGCCTGCATCTGTGCCACTCTCCTGCGCAGCTTCCCTACTTTCCTAAGGGGCTTCTTTTCTCTTTGTTATGGTCTAAATCTGAACTGTACCCCAAAAGCCTCACATATTTGGTTGTTGTGGAATACCTAAGGAATGAAGTGCTGCTGAGATGTGGGGCCTGGTTGGAAGATGGGCAGGGACACTGGGGCCTGAGCAGAAGGGACAGAGCAATGAAGTTTGACCTGGAAGAAGTGCATCACTGGGACATGACCTGGAAAGGCATATGCTAGCTCCACCCTTCCTTGCTCACTGGGCTTCCTGTCTGCCATGCTGTGAGCAGCTTTTCCTTGAGCTATTTCTTTGCCTTGTGCTTCCACCTGAGACTTTCTGAAATTGTGAGCTAAAATCCTCCCTCAAATTGTGTATGTTGGATATTCTATTGCAACAATGAGAAAGAAACTAAGACACATACTCTCTCATTCTCCTTCTCTCTCTCTCTCTCTCTCTCTCTCTCTCTTTTCTGTTCTACAATCTTCAATCTTCACCTCTTTGGCAGTCTGAGCCACTGTCTTTCCCATGATTACTTAAATATAGTGTTACCTCTCATATCAGAAACAAATAAGCAAGAAAAGTTGACACAATATTTCCCTTGAATTGCTCTATCATTTCTCCTACTGAAGGATTTTTCTACACTTTTCACTTTCACTTTAACACTATTCATTACCTCACAACACTCCTGCAGCCCAGACTTAACACCTAGCATCCCAGTAGAAAGGCTCATCTCAGCATCCCTACCAGTGTTCTTGTTAGAGAATTTGGAATGTATTTTTTCTTGTTTTTTGTCTCTAGAAAGCCTCTGAAAATATTATGAGTCCTTTTTTCACATATGTATTTACAAAGATATCTTGGTCACCTATTCAGTGAAAAATATTGTTTTGTGAGTCAGAAATGTAGTAAAGGAGGAAAAAATTAACCATTTTATACTGTTGCCTTAAGACATGTACTTTCTTCTTTTTTAAAAAAGCATAGTTTTTCATTTATTTATTCAATATGTATAAACATACAAGTATATTTTGGCAATTTGGACTGGCATTTTTTCTTAGTCTCGTCCTTTCCATATACCATTTTCTTTATCAATGAAATTGGCTATAGCTGACATATACACATGCACACATATATGTACACATATACATATGTAATTATAAAAGGTAATACACTTTCTGATAACTTAAACATTTGTTCAGATAGCTATGCTATAGATTCTATTGACTTTTCTATTAAACAGCTGTGTCATCCATATTTTTGTTTACTTTCTAATTCATCTATGTCTTAGTTATTAAATGTGATCGCCTATGGACAATGGTAACTCAACTTCCAGATGTCTAATCAGTGACAGTTCCTGCCCAAATAAGTCAAATAACATCTTCAAAGTGTTGAAGAAAAATAACTGTCAACTTATAATTATATAATCAAAAATATTGCCACTCAATAGTGAGGGTCAAACTAAATCCTACAAATACCCAAGGAAATCACTATTCACAAGCTTTTTATCACATAATTGCTAAAAAGTGGGAGTCCAGAGAAAGATAATTAACCTTAAAAAGAAATAGTGGAACACAGGAAGCAATAATTCCTTTCATGCTTTGGCAAATCTATAAAAATGTAGCAATAAGAATGCAAAAGAGGAGGAAAAAGCAAAGGAAAATGAAGAGAAAGGAGATACATAAGAGAAAGAGACAAAGATCAGAAGCTGGTATGTAAACTGAACAGATGAAATAAGACAGAAAGCATATCTTCTGAAAATTGAGACTGGGTATGGATTCGAGGCTCATTCTACTATGTTTCTGTTTTATTTAAAAATGTTGATAACAGCAACCTGTAGGAAAGGGAAAGTTATCCAATTTTTTAAAAAATCTAATTCTACTCTCTTTTTCAGGAATTGTACTTAGGCAAAAATAAGGTAGAAATAAACAAGAGAGTACCATATAAAATATTTGGGAAATTGGCAAAAAAAGGCTACTCCTCTGAGGTTAAAGCAAAATAAAAGAAATATTATTATTTGAGTTAAGGAAAGACACCAGTAATGATCCAAGAACAATCCACCAAAATATTTAGCTATTATGAAATTGTACTTGGAAAGCATAATCAGAGAGAAAAAATAGATGCATTTGAAGTTTTGTAGGAAAATTTAATTAAGCATCTTCTAGAAACTGAGCTTAATAGGAAAATTTAGGAAAGACACAAAAAATTTGGCAAATATCAAACTCTACCAAATACTTGTCTATAAAATTCTTCACTACTAAATAGATAACCTACATAATTTTCAAACACATATGGAATAGTTAAGAAAAGTAACAACCTTTTATGTTGTACAGGCTATGTATTTTAATTACTATGGGAATATTTTGAATATTAACAATAAAAATGCAAAAGAGTAAACTGCAGAGGAAATTATAAATTTCTAAAAGGAATTTTCATAGAAAAATTTAAAACTCCGTAGGATATAGGCAAGCAGTACACAAGGAACATTTATAGCTTTAAAGGCATGTACTTAATTAAAAATAAGCAAGTTAAATATTTCAGCCTAAAACCAGAGCTGAGAATGCCAGAGTAAGTGCAGAGCAGAAGGGAAAAAAATAAAGCAGTTAGAACAAGAAAACAATGAAGAAATGGTGACATGCAATCAGCACCGTAGAAGACAATTCTTTGAAAAGACTAATTACAAGTTACCACATCTCTATGCATCAAGAAGAACAGAGAAAAGTCGGTAATAGAAATATAGAAGAATGAAATGTAAAACAGTACATTAGCATTTAGGATAAGCTAATTGGTACTGAAATAAAAATTAATACAAAGATTTGAATGAATTAACAAAATAAAAGCAGATTTGTGCACACAAAAGCTGCTTCATATTTCAAGGGACTCTCTTGGGTCCTTCCTGAAGTGACTTGCCATTCTATTCTGCCTTGATAATTTGACAGCGCTTCCATGAACCCCTCACAGGAGACAGTTATACCTGGCTAGTAAGTAGACACCCACAGTGGGACGCACGCGCCACTTCCTTTCACATTGTGCTGCATAAAGTCAGGTGGCCAGGCTTGACCTCAGAAAGTAGGGACGTGTGATCCTTCTGAATGTCTCCTGAGATGAAGAGAATGAGAAACAAACACCATTTGAAGGTCTTACTACCCAAGATGAATAACTGTGATAACAAATTTAAGCAGCTACATGAAATGGGAAATTTTTGAGAGAAAGTGAATTATCAAAATTGAATCCAAAAGAAATACATGACCTAAATACAACCAAAACTCCTACAAAATGGAATCAGAAGTCAGAAACCTCCAGAAAAATTCATTCCCAATGTTAAAGAAAGATAATGTCTTCCTTATACAGTCAACTTTTAAAGAAAGATTAAAGGCTGTTCAGCTTCTCCTATGATGTCATTAACAAGTATAAAGTTAAAAAAAAACAATAGATGTAGTTCCAGAAAGGGATAATGAGGGTCAGTACTGTTGATGAATATAGATGTCATATTACTAAATATAGTACTGGTGTAACAGTATAATGAATAAGCAAGAGTCATCGGAGGAAATTGTTTAATATTTTTACTTCCCATTGTCCCTTTAAAACATTTTCTGAGGGGTGGATTTCTTTTCCTCTCTTCAATTAAAAAGTAAATTATTGTTTGGGTTATTCCTAGGTACTTTAAGATTCTGAGTCAAATAAAATCTGAACGCAGAAATGCAAATATAAGAACTCACACCAGATTGAAGGAATTGCTTTCTTCCAGAGCTACAGGTGGATTTAAATGAGAACTCGGAAGGTGTGGGAAGGGAGCAAGTGGCTGCTTCTTTTTTCTTGCTCAGCTCTTCCTGTAGTTAAATGCTTGAGAATTTGGCCTAAGTGAGAAGAAAGGGGTACAAAAAAAAGCAGACGAGTTCATTTTCGTGGACTTGTTCTTGCAATCTGCAAGTGCCCTGCAGGACTAAAAGATGGTTAAAATTAATGCTTTCATTTGTGAGCTTTTAACGTCTTCTTTGTTATTGTTTTGGGGATTTCAGTAGTGCCTTCCTTCTACCCATTTTTGAAATCTCTTGCCTGCAATCCTCTTGAGGTATACAACCTCGTGTTTGTTCCCTCTTCTCACTTGTTGCGTTTGCAGCTCTTAAGAATCTTGTGACACCCTGGAATTTTTTATAACATCCTTGGGCCCTTCTTCGCTGTCATATTTTGCAGAATTCACATCAATTCCCCTCTGTGTGTGATGCCTACAAACTCTAGGAAGGAAGTGTATCCCATGTGACTTTACTGTCAGCAACAAGCCAGGCCCCTTCAATCTCTTAGATGTTAGATGGGAGTCACCCACCAGTCCACTGTGGTGCTCATGGTAATCCTGCTCAATGTCCTTCTGCTACGCTTAAGGGAAAGATCAGACAACCTATCCCAAGTGGTCCCTTGGTTTAAAAAAAAAAAAAGCAATCCTTCCTCTAGTGAAAAGCCCCCTGCCTCAGCATCAGGCAAACGGCTTGGCAAAGAGTGAGGAAAACACTCGGGACCCTATAAATTCCCTTCACTGTGTGTCTGTACAGTAAACAACATGTGTGGAGTTCTGAGGCTGGTACAGCACACACATAGGAGGTTGCTTCAGGGATAGTTGTAAGCAATCTGACACACACACACACACACACACACACACACACACACACACTTAGTTTAACAGTGGAAGACATCAAAATATCTATTAACGGATCAATGCATACAAAAATTGTGGTATACATACAAGATGGAGTACTATTTTTCTATAAAGAAGGAAAAATTTGAGACTTTTGTAGGTAAATAGATGTAACTTGAAACCATCATGCTTAGCAAAGAGAGTCAAACTCAAGTTTAAATGTCTCATGATTTCTCTAATATGAGAAACTCAGGATATGTGCATTGATAGAGCCAAATGACCGTGATAGTGGGAGTTGGGAAAATGAAGGAAGAAGCAGGAGGGCCAAAAGGAGGGAGGGGAAGAGATTGTTTTATATATATATATATATGCTCAAAATACTCAGTGTACCCATTGTGTATCATATATATGGTTACAAAAATAAAAAAGACTCATCTAACAATATTTCTGTCATCACAGCTCCACACTTAATTGTTCTATTGTTCATTTTTCATATTCAGAACTTCCCTGTTGGATTGAATAGCTTTATTTTTAAATCTCTGCCAAAACTTCCCGTTTAACATCCTGTTGAACAAGCAAATCATTTCCTATTGTCTGCTAATCTAGACAAACAAGTCCTAAGACCTCATGGGACTTATACTAAGAGTGCTGTGGTTGTTTAACATGAAAATGTATTACCTAAATAATTTGAGTAACAAATTAACATTCAGACATGTGCTTGTTTCATTAGATATAGAAAACTCCAAGTACATTAAAAATTACTTTAAGATTAGAAACTCCTAGAAACTTAGTGTTGAAGGAAATTTCATTTACTCAATAACTTAATAGAGTATATATTTTTCAAAGCATAGAGGAAATATGTATTTTTTAGAGGGTGAGTACCAGGAATTGAATTCTGGAGTACTGTAACACTGACTCACTTCCTCCCACACCCCAGTACTTCTCTTTTTGACAGGTTCTTCCCAAATTTCTTGTCTTAGTTACTTTTTCGTTGCTGTGACTCAATACCCAACATCCACAAATTTAGGGGAGGAAAGGTTTGTTTTAGCTCACAGTTTCAGAAGGTCACAGTCCATTCAGGGGTGGCTGGCAGTAATGGAAGTACATGGCAGAGACAGAGGTGGAGGCAGCTTCTCACAACATCCCAAACAGGAAGGCAAGTTGAGACTAGTTGAGACCAGTCCTAGTCCTCAAGGGAGGCAGGATGCAGCTTATACATCCTTCCAGGTCTCTTCCCAGTAATCAGTCCCTCCTGGATGCAGGTGTGGAGGGTGTGCCCACTACACACCTTTAATCCTAACTTACATGCCTGTAATCCTAACTCACACACCTTTTAATGCTAACTAAACTGTAATCCACCCCTCCAGACTAGACCCCAATCCACCAACAGCTCGTGGTTTCATAGACAATCCATACCATTAAAATACATGAGACTTTTGGGGGACATTCCAGAGCCAAACCACAATATTCCTCAAGCTGTCCTCTAACTTCTGATGGCCCACTTGCCTCAGCCTTCCCAGAAGCTCCAATTATAAGTGGGCACCATATCCAGGATAGTGAATATATATTTTAATGGCGAAATCATAAAACAATTTTTGATTACACTAAAAATTAGACAAAAATTTCCACCTACTATTTATGACATTCAACATTATATAGGAAAGTCCAGTGAGTGCAGTAATACCAAAACAAATAAACAAAGCCCAGAAGCTATATAACGCTTGAAAAGGGAAGACAAAAGTGACTTTTTTTCAGAAAATATTGTTGTGTTCAAAGAAGAATTTACAAACCATCAAAACTAGAAAGAGTTTCATCAACATCAATTGAGATATGATCATCAAAAATATTAATACCCTGTATGTGAGTAACAAACATTTAAAAATATAATATGACATTGGTACACAAAAATCTGAAAGTAAATCTAACACTAAAGGTACAGGCCTTTTATGAAAAAGTTACAATTATTAGAAGGTGTAAACATAGAATTACATAGATTATTATACTATATTCACAAAGAAAATCTTAAATCATATAGAAATTATTCCCAAGTTAATTGACCAAACAAATGGTACTCCAATAGAAATCCCAACAGATTTTTGCACAGAATGGGAAACAACTCTAACATTCATATAGAAAAAAAATTCAATGATATCAAGTTTTTCCTTAAAATATTACTGAAAATATTAACAGAAATAACAAAGACTTGTCTTATTATATGTAGGAGATTTATTGATACATGAAGATACATGCTATCAATATAATACTAATATATATATATTATACACACATATTTAGTGATTAAGACAGAATGTAGAGCAGAGAAATAGACTCAAGCATATTTAGGTCTTTGGTACATAATAAATGACAAAATAAAATGATAGAGTAAATAATGTACTGTTCTATAAATGGTTTCATTACAATTCAAGGTACATGTAGGGAAACAAAATTAGAATCTCACACAGTAGAGAAAGTAAGCTCTCAATCCAATGGAGACCAACAGTATTAAAATTAAAACTACTCTAGCCACAATTGGTAGGATAGGCCTGTAATGCTAGCATTCTGGTAGGGAGGGTGAAGTAAGATGATTGCAAATTCGAGCGCAGCCTGGGCCAAGTATTAAGATCCTAGAAAAATGATAAGGGGACACTGGAGATGGAACTCAGTTTGAAGGCCCTGGGCTCAATCTCTAGTACCACAAAAATTATTTTAAAACACAATTAAGTTAAAATAAGCGTGGTGATACACATCTCTGTAATCCCAGTACTTCAATGGCTAAGGCAGGAATACTGTCACCCTGGGCTGCATAGTAAGTTCAGGGTCAACCTGGACTCCATAGTAAGATCCTATTTCAAAAAATAAAAAATTAAAAAAGAAAGAAAGGAAAGAAGGAAGAAAACTAAAACTCATGATAGCAAAGTAACTTTAAAATTCTAGAGTAGGAGATTTTTTCTTAAAAATATCAAATCATAGAATAAAGCACATCGAAGCAACAAAAAGAGAAAAAGCAATGAAGGAATTATTTTGAAAAGAAAATAACCAATAACTCTGGTACTTCAAAATTAAAGAGGTGTTACAAATAAAGTTAAAAGACAAGTACAAGTCTAAGAACATATCTACTTAATAATTGTGAATTAGTATTGAGAATATGTAACCCACAGTGCTGTAATAAAACTGAGCAAACATTGTTAACAGATAATTTCCAGAAAAGAAAAACTTGAAAATGTCAAATAATTAACATGTGCTCATTTTATTAGGAATCAAAGGAGGATAAATATTAGTTAACTGTGGCAGCAGTAGGGACAAAACTGGCAACTAAAAATTCCAATTATTCCATGTACTGCTGAGAATGTAGAGGAATGATCAGAACAACAACTTTCAAAACCAGTACCAATCAAATGGCAGTACCTAGAAAATTTGAAAATACATAGATCTCATATTTTAGCAATTTTCATTTCTAAATATAGCCAACAAGAAATTCTTCCACAAGTCCAAGTACATTCACTATGGTATTGCTTGAAGTATCAAATTCAATCCAAATATTTTTCAGTAGGAGAATTAATAATAACTTCTGAGCAGATGTCACATAAATATTTATATTAGAATTATACTTATATAGCATTTAAATAAACACACTAATCTCAAGACAAAAAGAACTTGAAACAAAAGAAAGAAAACAAGATTTAGAATTACAGCTTTTATTTTTTTTTTTTGCCAGAGAGTAAATCAAAATCAAGAAATGATACCATAGTTGTCTGATTGTATAAATGTGATTTGCAGGCATCAATACTGGTAGATTACATACCAATGTCGTGATTATGGCTGCTTCTGGAGTTGTTAAGCAGGTCAAGAGAATAAATAAGAGTATAATATTATCACCTTTTAGCTTAAAGTTTGAATTAAATCTGAAAATAAACTGGCTAGTTCTTAGTGGCATTTATTAGAGGTTGCTTTGTTTTCTCAAGTACTTTTTAAAAACTCTTCAATATAAACAAATTGAGTTACACAAGAAAGTGGTGTTCTATTGAGGAGACCATGGAAAATACAAAATGGTGGATAAGGTCATTCTAGACAAAAAAAAAAAAAAAAAAAAAAAAAAAAAAAAAAAAAAAAAAAAAAAAAAAAAAAAAAAAAAAAAAAAAAAAAAAAAAAAAAATCCATCAGAATGCTTAAGAGATGCTGTGGTGGAAAAACATTGGATGTTCAAGAAGTGCTAGTGGACAAATCAAATTGTTTGGAACATAAACGTGAATGCAGTGATTGGAGTGAACTATTTGTGATAGGCTGAGAGTCTGTAACTACCGAGCAACAGCAAGAAAGCTTCAGAAACTAGTGAGGACTCATTGAAAATTTGTAAGTTATCAGTAGACTTTCAGGCTGGGTGTGGTGGTGCAGTCCTATAGTCTGAGCACTCTGGGAGACTGTTGCAGGAGAATCAGAAGTTTGAGGCCAGCCTTGATAACTTAGGGACTTAATAAGACTGCTTCTCAAGAAAGAAAGCAAGTAAATAAAGAAACACAATGTTTGGTTATGTGGCCCTGAGTTCATCCACAATACTGAAAGCAAATAGACATTTTAGTTTGCAAAAATTGAAAAAAATAGTGGTATAGAGAAAAGACAAAAAGCTATTAGATTTGTAAATTAGCGAATTATATGAACCTTCAGAAGAATCATATCTTAATAGAAGAAGGTGATAATTACAAGGAATGAGTAGACAGCAAAAATGGGTGGAATGGGAACATGTTACTTGATTTGAAATATGATAGCGGGAGAGTATTAAGGGAACTGGGGACGGAAGCAGTATTGGCGTTAGGAGAGCTACTTACTGTTTTGCAGATGGGAAGCATGTGAACATGCTCATGGCCAAGAGAGAGAAATGATGTGAAAGAAGAGAAAGAAAATGCAGAGCTGAGTAGAACCAGTGCTGGAAGCAGTATATGGAATCAAGAAGCTAAGAACTCACGTGAGTTAAGAAGAAAAAATTTAAAAATTAAATACACATATATTCTCAGAAATAAGAACAAAGCAAAAAACACAAGTGAAGATGGCAATGAGTTCTGAGTTGAAGATATAGAAATTTTAAGAACACGTATTATACATTTTCGATTTTCTAAAATGAGGGAAGCTATCTACTAAGAAGGATGACCACAGACAAGAGCTGAAGACTCAGTATCTTAGTGACTTTCTCATTGCCAGGACAAAATATCTGACATTTACAACTTTACAGAGGAAAGGTTTATTTTAGCTCACAGCTCACAGCTTCAGATGGTCACAATCCTTTCAAGGGTGGGCAGCTGGAAAATGGTGAAATCACATGGCAGAGCCAGAGCTCCTGACAGCATGGCAGGACAGAGCCAAATCAGGGAGGAAGGGTGGAACCAGCACACCCTCCTCCTGATCAAGCCCCAAGGATACACGCCTTCCAGCCAGGTCCCCACTCCCAACAGTGCACGGCATGCATAGATACATGAGGCTTCTGGGGGACACTTCAGACCTAAATCACAACAGAGAGAATGGAAAAATTTTGGCAGAGTTGTTGGGTAATTCCTAAACAGACTGAAGCCTCCACTTAGCTATTGACGTTTCTATTAGGGTGGAGATCCAAATGCAGGAAGAGTAGACAAAAAATTGTCTCATTCTCTCTAAATATTTAGCAATAGTAAGGGTATGTTGCTCTGTGAAAGTTTATCTTTCATGAAAGTTTGGATTCCAAGAAGACATTTCTCAAGGGAAATATTTATTCATGTAAGAAATATTAATATGTAAAAGAATTCTAATAATTTAGGCCAACACCCTTCAAAGAATGTTGGTTTCCAGCTACTTGCAAAATAATTACAATTAATTAACCCAACAAAGTTCTTTTTAAGATCCAAAAATATGCCAAGTGCAGGAAAGACTAAAGACAGTGATGAAAATGTGTTTTCTGTTAAATAGGTTAGGGAAGAAAACCAAAAATATTCAAGTAGTAACCATTTCAAAAAGAAACAATGGAGGGAGTCCAAATTTCCAGTAATTCCACTGGAATAAGTTTCCTATATAAGATTTTGTTAGGTTTAACCCCATCATGTCTTTTAAAAAAAAGTCATCAAGACAAAGATTTGTACATTTCATTAATTTATAATGAAAAATTCTTTAAAACTAGATACAATGGGAGTTAAATTATTGAAACAAAGTCAGGTGCTATGAAATTAGGGATCTACAAATGATGGCCACTTCTGACTGGCTGCTTCTTGTGTCCTCATCTTCATTCCTTTTCTTTCATTTCTTAGCCCTTCCTCTGCCACGTGGCCCATGATTTGAGGATGGCTTCTAAATTTTTAAATGGTTTCACTTTAAATGGCTACATAAGTACCTTTCAAGTAGCTTTGATTGTGACTCTTGGCCAACAAGGCCTTAAAAATTTATGACTTGGCTCTCTATAAAAATAGTTTGCCAATTCCTGAGCTAAATGATCATAAGACTGCTGACACAAGAAAGAGGTCAGCTTCAAGGGGATTTTTCTGATTTTTAGATATAAGTGGATTGTGAATATGATGTTATTTATCTGTGTATGCTAATCCATTTGCACTATTTTTTTCTATAGTTGTGAGGGGTTCTGCCGTGCATGCTGTTGTGTATTTTTATAAAGACATCGGTCCTGTGCATTTGCAGGTGACTGGAATATGTAGGCACGCAGATTTCCAGGTTTACTTTGTATTTTGCTTGTAGGGATCACCAATAGTCACTGTGGTTAAGTTAATCCGTCCAAACCATGGTGGGAACATTGGTACAAGACACGTACCTATGTTTGTGCGTTACTGAGGCCGCTCAGTTACGTTAACCCTCTGTTGAATGGCCTACTCGGTGGAGAGCAGTGATGGACCCGCTGGAGACCACACCCATCTAGTGTCACTTGGTAGGCAGTCAAGTCTACTAGAGCACTGGTGCATAGTGCCACCTGGAGGTAATCTAGTGTCTTGAAAGAAAATAATGCACAACTTCCACCAAACAAGATTCTTCAGCATGAAACTTAGAAATTTGCCAGAGCCGTGCTTGCTTCCTGTGTCTTCTACGTAGGGTTTGGCCACACAAGCATTCTTTACCCAAGAGGTGTCTATGAGCAGCCCCTGAGCACGTGCGGGGCATTAGTTCCACCGCACGAGCTGAGTTTTCTGTGAACCATCTCCCGCTCTCCACTTCCCTGTCGCAACAACGTTCTGACCACGAAGACAGGGCCGACAGTGGCTTCGTATCTCACTCATAGTCGTAATGATCTCATGAGTTAGCAGTAATTTCCAATTACAGAGAGGCAAGTAGGAACACAGCAGGCGACCAGCTAGGTAAAAGAATTGTTTCAAGTGCATATTTCATTCCCTGATATTGTTTGACACTGAATTTTAGATGGCAGATTTTTTTTCTATTATTGGTGTGTTTGGCAGTTCTTGAAAATGTATTTTTAATAATAGCCTTAGTGCAGGATAATTTACAGAAAATAAACTGCATGTGTCTAGTGCAAAATTTAATGAATTTTGACATGTACATATGTAATAAAACCACCATCCACTGTAGTCAGCACAATGAACACGCCCACCAGCTCTGTTTCCTCCTGTCCCGGAACCCCACGTCCCCGTCCCCTGCCATCTCTCCGGATCTACTCTCTGTTGCTGTACCTTAGTTTGCTTCTACTACAATGTGGTAGAAATGGGATCATACTACGTGTGCTCTTTTTTTTTGCATGCATTTTCCCACACAGCATGATTATTTTGATTTATCTTTGCCCTAGCCTGGGTACTAAGTTTATTTCATTTTTAACACTGAGCAGTTTTCTCTTGTACGGAAATCCTGTGGTTGGTCTACTTCTTCCCTGACAGGTGGACATTAGGAGGTGGCGGTGGCGCTGCGGCTACGGCTGCTGCTGGTGGTCACTGCAGCCATCTTCCTTCCTCCTCCTTTCCCTTCTAACTCCCTTCCTCCTCCTCCTCTCTTTCTCCGCTATGACAAACAAAGATATTATAACGTTCACGCACAAGTGTTTGCATGTACATATATGCTCAAGTCTCTTGGGTAAATACAGAAGAATAGAAAGACTAAATTACGGAAAAGTGCGTGTCTAGCTTTGTATAATTGCCAAGCACTTTTTAAGGTGGTTGCATGAATTTACATTCCCATCCTCAGTGAATGAGTCTCATTTCCCCCACAATCCCGCCCACATGTGAGGAGAACAGCCTCTTTAATTTTGGCCGCTCCTACCTATATACACTAGAATCTCTTTGGGCTTTGGTTTTCATTTGCCACATCATGAACGATGGTGTGAATTTTTCATAGGCTTATTTGCGACAGATTTACTCTCTTTGGAAGGGCATGTATTCAAAACTTTTGCCCATTTTCATTGCAGTTTTTTTTTTTACTGGGTTTTGAGGGGTTTTGGGGAGGTGATGGAAACTTCAAGAGAAAGGCCAACTTTCTCTGCATCACAAATTCCTTTCCCATATCATCCTTTTGTGTTACTTGGGTTTTTGCCTAAAATTCTCATTCTACTTTGATCCTCCCAAAGTAGCAAAGTCCCCCAAACCTACCACTTCTGCTCTCTTTCTCAGTTTTATTTTCTTTTATGACTAACTCTTATCTCAACTTGAAATTTAACTGTATACTTATATTATGCTCACATACCTATTTATGGTCTTACCCCTCAGCAAATGAGCTCTGTACAAGGAGACTTGTTTTTTCGCCACCATATCTTGGCCCTAAGTCATCCAAAAAGGTTTTTATTAATGAAGAATTTAGTCTCAGCCTGAGAGACTTCCATGACAAGTAACATAATGTGCTAAAAAGTCACGGTTCTGTGTCCTGAGTTCTTGGTCCAACTCGGCCACTCTGTGAAACTTTGTTAAATGATTTTGACACATAAGGATACTTCTGGCTCCATCACCCATGATCCTAGGAAACACACCATGAAGTAGCTCCTGGAATCCTTGCTATGTTAGAATATGGTTGGTTTTTTTTTTCTTTTTGAGGAACAAAATATAGCCTTTCTTTAATTTGAAACAAATGACATTTTCCATTTGATCTACTGGTGTGAAGATTCTCCTCCTTTGAGAACGCTCCTTTGGTGAGGATGAGACATGTTCTGAGCACTGGACTTTGATGCACACAACCCCAGCACGTGGGTATTACTATATTCATTCTGTAGATAGGATATCAGAAGTTTGCCTACAGCTGTGGTAAGCAATCAGACTAGAATGTAGCATGAGGAGGTTGGTTCCAGATGTTTTGTTCTGTCTTCTGTACTTTTTGTTATAATTTTTATACTTTTATTATAATAGGTACTATATCTACAAACCTAAGGAAAAACCACAGTATAAAAATCTATATACTGAGGATCTTTTCCCATCTTTTCCTCCCTATTAACATACTTTATTACATTTTTTAAATGTACATTTCTAAATTTTCTTTATGCAAATCTGAATATTTTTTTCTCTATCTCTACCATAAAGATGCCTTTTCATGTGCATTTTTCTATATTTTAAAAAGTTATGCCTTTGAAATGTTCAGCCTTCATTTTAGAAAATTTCAAACCAATAGATAAAATTGAAAGTAATATTATAATTAACACCAACAAAATTTTGCCTAGATTTTTTGCCTTAATATTTGCCATGTTGATCTGATTTCTATGATTTTTCCCTCAATTATTCAGACTCATCCTGCCTTGATTAATGATTGCATTTGAGACTGCAAAATAGTAATTTTAAATTCTATAATTTCATCCATTTTCTGTTTTTAGTTTTTGCAGTACTGGGAACTGAACCTACAGCCTTGTACATGTTAGGCAAGTATCTGCTACTGAGTACCATCCTAACCTTATTGTATTTATTAGCTGAAACTCTTACTAGAAAGAACATCCTTCCCCAGACTCAATTTTTGTTATCATTTTATCTTATGGATTTCTCAACTTTAGGCTTTACAATGCATTACTGTCATTATTCTTTTTTTTTAATGTTCTTGTGTTTCAAATCTAGCCTGATCTTGAATTTATTTCACTCATTTCCTTGAGAATTTTCTTACTTGCAGCCAAAAAAATGTGAGACTCACTTTGTATTTTCACGTAAATTGCCTTTTTAAAAAAATATGCCATGAAGATTTCCTGCAGCCATCCTCTCCTCCGTGTGTTTCCACCATTGCCAACCACACGTGAATGGTCTAAATCTTCTGAAATTGTGAACTAAAATCAACTTGTTTTTCCTTCAATTGTTGTTGTTGGGTATTGTGTCCTATCAGAAAGTAACTAAGACAAATGCTGAGGTTTCCTCTCACTCCAGTGAAGATGGCCTACATTAAGAACTCAGAAAATAACAACTATTGGTAAAATTGAAGAGAAAAAAGAATACTTCTACACTGTTGATGGAACTGCAGTCTGCTTCAAAAATTATGCAAAGCAGTGTGGAGATTTCTTAGAACACTGAGAGTAGAAATTCTAGAGATTTCCCTTAGTATATTGACAACATTTTTTTCTTCGACAGATCCATTTCAAGTACTTTATTTTATAAATTTATTTATTAGGCCTGTCCTGTTGTTAAACTTGAAGTATATATCGAAGTAAATAATATCGTAGTGCAAAACCTTGAGTATATTTCTTTTAATATCTGCACAATAGTAGATTCCTGAAAATAAAATTGCTGAGTCAATTAGTGCCTGTCTAGTTGTTGTTAAATGTTGCCAAGTTCCCTACCTGTAGTTGGTACAAGGTTGCAATTTCTCTTGTAATTCAACGCCTTTGACCTTCAGCCCCACAGGGTGTAGTTTTACTCTTTTGGATTTTTGACAGTCTAACAGGTGAGAAATGATTTGTCAGGCTGGCTTTGATTTGCATCTGTTTTTCTTTTTTAAATTTCTTGTTTTGCTTTTTATTTGATTATAAAAGAACTATAAATTCAATAATACATTAATAACATACAGCGAGGGAATTTGTGCCCATTCCTATCCATCTTGACCACTTTTTTTCCCTCTTAACCTTTCCCTCTATCCGCCCCCAACCTTCTCAGAGTCTCCTCTTTTTCTTAGCAGTTCATCACTCCTCTTCCTTCCTTCTCTCTTATGTGAGGCTCTATTATGCCAATTTCACAGGAGACACATCAATAAATATCCGTTCTTTTGTGTCTGGTCTATTTCATTGAGTGTTACTGACTCAAGGAGGCCCCATTTTTCTTCCAAATCCTTCATATTTGTCTTTCTTTATGGTTGCATAGCATCTTATTGTGTATAAGCACCACATTTTCTTTATCCATCTCTCTGTTGATAGTCATGTAGGCTGTTTCCAGGATTTGGCTATTAAAAATTGTGCTGCTACTGTGAATATTCATATGTCTTTTGATATGATGACTTCAATTCTTTTGGAAAAACCCAATGCAACTGTAGCTACATCAAATGGAATTTCTATTCTCAGCTTTCTAAAGAATTCTCTATACCACTTTTCACAATTACAGAACCGACTGTACTCTCATCAACAATATAGAATCATTCGTTCTTCTTCACCAATAACTTTTGTTTTATGAACTCTTATTATAAGTAATTTTCACTGGGTAGGGATGGAATCTCATCACTTGTCTTAGTTACTTTTTATTGATTGATGGGATACGATACCCAACATCAGCAATTTAAGGAAGAAAAATCTAATCAAGTTCACAATGTCAAAAGGTCTCAATCCATTCATGGATGGCTAGCCATGATGAAAACACATGACGAAGGCGTAGCTGGAAGAAAGTTGTTCATGGCACGGCAGACAGAAAACCAATTTAGCAAGGAAGGGTAGAGGTAGAGTATAACCTTCCTGGCCAAGTTCCAGTGACCCACCCTTTCTGGGTCAAGCTTCAATATTCCACTCTGCTGATCAAGCCCTATCTCCTAACAGAGCATGATTCCACAAATACTCCCCAACATCTGAATACTTGAGGCTTTTGGGGGACATTCTAGATCCAAACCACGACATTCCTTCCCTGGGTTCCAAAGGACGCATGCCCACCTCCTATGCAAAATTCATTTAGTCCTTCTCTAAGAGTTGCCAAAGTCTTAACAGTTCTAGACCTGCGAAAAAGTCCAAGTTCAAAATCTCCTCTGAGAGTCAAGGCAAACTCTTTCTGTGAGTCTCTGTGAAAATAAAAGAAAACCTAAGCACTTCCAACATAGAAGGGCACAGGGTAAATATTTCTATTCCAAGAGAGTGGAATAGGAGCATAGAAAGCAACTGAACAAAAACAAGCACAAAATCCAGCAAAACAAGCTCCAAATTCTGCAATTTACTTAAATTCTGTAGCTCTGTGTCCAACATCCAGTGCAAGCTCTGGTGAGATGTGAACTCAAGAGCTTTGGGCAGCCCAGTTTCAATGGTATTACCTCTGGTTGTAATCGCCATGACTTCTTTTTGGAATGGCTCCATTCAGTCTGTAACCTTCCTCAGATCCATGCTCTTACCATCTCCAAATTTCTACATCTCCACTGCACCTTTGGCTTCTCCTTCAAAACTTTACACACACTGCCTGCCCTCCCAGGAGCACACTGCCTCATCTCTAAGGCCTTCTTCTGAAGTTGAGATGGAAGCCCCATGATCCTACAACTTTTGCATTCTATGAAGGCAACACCATGTAGGTGATACCAATGCATGCCAATGGCTTGGACAGTAGTCAAGCCTTCTAGGACCATGGTGGCCATTACAGCCTCTTAGTTCTTAGATGGGTGAAGTACTTGGGGATTCGTCTTCCTAGGTTACCCTGAAGGGTGCCCTGGGAGTGTCTTTTCAAACCAAAGTTCCTTCCCTTTTCATTGTTTAATAGCTAAAAAGGAAGGTCTTGCTGATTCTTGAGACACACTCAAGGCATCTTTTTTATAATCCTGACTCCAAGTACTTGACTTCTTTTTAATGCAAATCTCTGTTCCACCTCTATAACAATCCACAACTCTTAACTGCACATGGTTCCATAGGTATTCCACAACATCCAAACACGTGAGACGTTTGGGGGACACTCCAGGTCCACGCCATAGCACATTGTTTGGATTCATACTTCTCTGATGGCAAAGATTTTGAACACTTTTTCATGTGCTTGTTGAACTTTTTATTTCCTCTTCTTAGAGTTGTTTTTTATTTTAGTGGCCCGTTTCTTAATGAGGTCATTTATTTTCAAGAGTGTTAATTTTTGAGTTTTTTTAATATTCTAGATTTTAATCCTCTCTCTGATGCATAGTTGGTAAAAAAAAAAAAAATCCTATTCTGTAGGCTATCTCCTAACCCTGTTGACAGTTTCCTTTGCTGCACAGAAGGTTTTCAGTTTGATGTAGTCCCAGTTGTTGATTCTTGTAGTTACTTCTTGTGTAGTTGGTGTTATGTTCAGGAAGCCATCTTCTGTCCCTATACCTTCGGGCATTTTTCCTGTTGTCTTCCAGCATATTTATTGTTTCTAATTTGATATGTACCTCTTTGATCCATTTTGGTTTAATCTGAGTATATGGTGACAGATACGAATCTAGTTTCAATCTCCTAGATGTAGATACCTCAGTTTTTTCAATGCAATTTGTTAAAGATGCTGTCTTCAGCGAATGGTTTTGGCTCCTTTGTTGAAAATAAAATGACCGGGGGTGTTTGGGTTTGTCTCCGTACCCTCATTTCTGTTCCATTGATCTTCCTCTTTGTTACTGTGCCAGCACTATGTGAATTTAATCACTGTTGTTTTGTAGTATATTTTAAAATGTATATCTGTGATTTCTCTAGCTTGTACTTGTTGCTAAGAATCGCTTTAAAAATTCTGGGTGGTTTCTGAGTCTTTATAAATTTTAGAGATGTATTTTCATTGCTCTTGCTGTTTTATCATTGTTCTGCAAAGAATGCTGTTGATAATTTGCCTGTTATTGCATTGAGTCTGTATAGCAGTTTTGGAAGTATGGCCATTTTGGCAATATTACTTCTTCCTGTCCAGGAACATGGGATGCCTTTCTATTTCATATAGTGTTCTTCTACCTCTTTCTTCAAGGCTCTGTAACCTTCTCTGTATAGATCTTTCACTTCTTTAGTAAGGTTTGTTCCTAAGGGTATTGTTGTTGTTGTTGTTCCTATTGTGAATGGAGTTAATTTCATGATTTCCTTCTCACTGAGGAAAATATTTTGGTATTTTTACCGAGATATCACTAATGAAAATGTAAAAATGACTTTAGAGCTATAGAAATAAAACTACTAAATGAACCACGTCAATATAAGGATAGCAAGTTCTTAGATAATATAGTGTTGAGTTTGACTACTATCAAACAAAGCATTATGAGTTCTAGGGAATAAGTTATGGAGAATAAGATTGTATGAATAGGAAACCACTTTGCAGTAACATCATGAGTTGAATATCAAGGCCTTCTCCAAAGGCATGTCAACCAGAACTCCTGAATGTTATCTCATCTGTAAAACAAATCTTCACAGATGGAATGAAATTGAGGGTCTTGGAATGAGTTCATCATGGATTAGATTGAGTACAGCACTCAGTAGCAAGTGCTCTTAGAAGACAGGACATAAAAATGGGAGAAGTCACAGGAAGACAGAAGTAGAGGTTTCAGAAATGCATTAAGCCAAAGAATGATTTTTAAAAATTCAAAGACTCACCTCATGGTATAAGAGGGTCGTGGCATAGTTTTTCCCTCAGAACATCCAGGAAAAAAAAAAACTGTCCAGTCCAACACCTTCACTTTAGATACCTGGTCTTAAGGACTGAGAGCAAATAAAGTTTTACTGCTTAAATTTCCTAATGGTGATTTGCTTTAGCAGCCTGAGAAAATGAGTACAGATGAGATGAATGAACCGGTTCATAGACAAAGGTAGATGGTGAGAAACAAGACAAATCCAAAGACAGAAGCAGGAAAACAGTTAAAAATATCCCTATTTGATGTAACCCAGCTGGACTTAAATTCCATTTTTTTCGAAGATAGAAATATAATTTATGGAATTCTGTTCTCTTATTTTAAAAAGGCAGGTATAATATTGGCCTGTCTCTCTAGTCTTCTGGGAAATTAGTTATTCTTTCTGACTCATCAAATATACTCTTGGATTATATTTTTAAGTGAATTCATTTTAGTCCAATTCTGTGAGTCTAGACATCTGAATTTAAAAATTAGGTTTTTAACGTTAAAGTTTATGAATATGTTTAGTGTTATTAGAGATTCTAGAGTTACAATTTTGATCAACTTAGGGACCAATTAACTTTATATTGCCCTAAAACTTTGTGCTGGCTCCACTAAGTCTAAACCGTTCCTTTGATCATTAGTGTTATGAAGAGAGTGTGGCTGAATGGATGCAGATTGCATTGACTTTGAAGAAGTAACCGTGAAAGACATTGTGGCCCTGCTACATTATTTGAGCATCCTTGTAGTGTGGTTTCCTGTACTTTAATATGGTACACATAAAGGCTGCATTCCCCAGGCTTCCAGGATGTAGGGCTTAGTTGCTGCCAATCAGATGTTTTTATAGATGATTTGGAAAGACAGACATTTGATTAAATGCTAGATTTGTGGATATGCTACTGTTTAAGTTGGCAAGGACTGCCGTGGGTGTACTCGGAAGTAAATTATTTTTCTATGCCTATGAGAATAGAGAATGGGTTTCAATCTTCTTTTTTAAATCTTACTATTTCGTAGGAGTGGTGTGGTGCTAGAAGCTTCCTGAAATTTGCGTTGCTTCCAGTGGGGCATGTTCCTGAATTTCCAGTGATTTTTTTCCCATTTCCCATCTTCCTATGGAGGCAGGATAAGCAGTTCCACTGGAGGGCCAGTTTAGCAAGGATTCTGGGAGTTCTTCCTGGGGTTCCAGCCTAATCACTGTCCCTTACATGCTTCAGATAATTTTATAAGTAACTTTCTTTCAGTTTTAAATGTCTTTTCTTTAAAATTTCTAGAGAAAGCTAAATTTATGAACGTGAACTCTAACTGGTGGAATTGGACTTTTACATCCTGACTTGGTCATATAACTGTCTAAGAATAGCACACTCTTTCTAGTCACAGATCTTAAAGTAGGGAAAAGAACAGGTTAAAATAAATTACAAAATTTTATATTTCACAATGTTCCTAGAAGAGTATCCCAGAAATGTGAAGAGTGATGATCCCTGTGGTGAAATAATGATCTTTCTTTATTTTCTTTTATAAATATAGCAGATGCTGTGAGGTGGTTGCTATTACCTGGGTGGCCCATCATAGCTTCACTTGCTACTCATAACTGGGAAAATGTTTATTTTAAACTCTTGTTATAAGAGGTGATTGATACAAAAGAATATCAAACAACTGTTTTAGAGGATATTATTACATGTTTCATTTAACTTATAGTAAAGGTATATATATGCCTTAACTTTCCACGATGGTGGGGTAATATTTAAAGTATTATCATGTTTTTTAAATATGTGAGTTCATAATTTTTTTTGCTTTTGTCGTTGTTCTCAAACTGTGTAAGTGCTCCAGAACCAGCAGCACTAGAAAATAAGCTCCAAAGGCAGAGAAAAAAAAAATACATAACTCTCTGACTTGAGAGAAAGACATATTTGACTCCAGATTTGAGTAGAGATGAATTCCTGTGAGGAAAACAAGAGTGTGATTCAATTTCAGAGTTACTGGGAAAAGACTGTTTACCTAGCTTATGAATGTGCTCAAACACCAAAATAATAAAAACACACCAAAACGGTGGCCATCACCAGCCTTAGTGTTCTGTTCACCATCTGGTGCTTAAGAATATTTGGAGGGCTTGTTTTCATGGGCTTTGCACTGGGTATGTCTGAGCATGTAGCAGAGAAGAAGGAAGAGTCGAGTAATTGGTTACATGTCGTCTCAGTGCAACTGAACACCTTCCAGTCAGACTAGGCAACATTCAGGATAGGTGGCAACTTTATAGTATGCAGCCAATAGGGTATCAGGGGAGGAACTTGCACGCTAGGGTATAAATATTCTATTGTAATAGCCCTGAGTGTGTCTGCCTGGCAGGCCCTCAACTTGTAAGGCCGATATTAGAGCCTCACTTTCCTGTTCTCCATGTCCATCCTTTCAAAATTTGGTCAGATGAGCTTGTTTCTCACATTTTTTTACACCAAGAAGTGAAATGACCTTCATAATGTTGATATAAATAAGCACAAAAAAGGTGAATCGGCGTGCACAGACAGCAAGAAAGGAAGCGACAGCTCTGGCCAACGCTGGGATCTTCCCTCATCACCAGGACCATGCGGGCAGTTGGCAGTCTAGAACAGGGTGACGTGGTAAGGAAGCTGGATTATTGACTTGTTCTAGCTTAGGAGTCACTAGGGCATTGGTGAAGCACACTTCTGGGTGTGTCCAGGGGGGTTGTGGAGGAGGGACTTTGGTGTTACTTCAGGTGCCTGGCCTTTATTTCTCTGTTATTGTTTCCTAGCTCTGCTCCCCAGCAGCCGTGGATGAGCAGCCTTCCTCCAAGCACTTCCAGTGTAATGTTTCTGCTTTGGAGCCTGCCAACTAGCTGTGAACTAAAACCCCTGAATAGGACTCCTTTAATTTGTGGGTGTCAGGTATATTTTCCCCCAACAACAGGAAAGCTGACCTACACAACAATGATCTTACTGCCCATGTAAGACCCACAAAGCTTCAGAGGTTAGTGCTTTTTCCCATAAATTGTCTTTTTGAAAATTATCCTTAACTGAGCCTGAAAGTTTGCCCACGACTTCACCTATTCCATTTATGTTAAAATTCCATGGCTTTTGGTGAGATAAATTCTGCCTTCCTAAGCAAGCTGAAGAGGTCAGGATGTTTCATGGGATTCTGTTGGTGTGAAGGATAAAATTGGCCTCAGTGTACATAACTTCTAAGCATATAAAACTGCCTTGAAATTGACTAAAAGTTTGCAAGTGGTGAAAATATTCCCCCTAATACTTTACGACTACTGTTACTAATAATAGTTGCCAATTTTTTGTTGCTTGTGGCCTGTACTTTGTTTTTAACTTCAAAGCAATCCATTGAGGAGGTGTATTCTTCATCTCATTCTACAGATAAAGGAACCGAGATTCAGAAAGAGTAGGCAATGCAACAATTGTACCCATATTGAATGCAGAGCTGGATTTCTGGCACCACGGTGGATTGAACTCTTAACAACTCTCGTATACACAGTACTAATTCTTACTACTATTACATCACAAACAAAAGCAGTAAAAGAGACACGTTTAAAACTGTGCAAAAAAGAGATAGCAATATTTATCTTGACGTAGTATTAAGAATGATTAATCGCCTCTCACTGTCTACTAAAATATGACATTATTAATAATTAATTATCATCCCAGTGATATTTTTATTCTTTGCGATTTAGGGTCAGAGTCAGAGCGGAAGCATCCTACCCCCATCTCCATGTGGTAACAGCAAGGGGCCTCATTTATTTCTTTCTCCTTCCCGCCATCCCAACGCCATTAGGATAGACTCAGTTGTCGTCGATACTCATTCTCGTTATGAACTTTATCACAATAATATGGCGCGGTATTGGAATTTCAGTGGCTCATATGTTCTGTGAAGTATGCTGGTAGTAAACTGCAATGCTTTGACCTCAGCTTCTCAATGTTCGATCCATTGTCTACCCCCGGCCCGCTTGGTTCCATCCTTTCTTCACTCTCCTTGAATGGGAATAGGGTGGAATGAACAGTCACTCAAAGCAGGAAATATTTACCAACTGGAATACAGTTGTTTGTAAATCTATGAAATGTGGATAACTATTCATGTTTCATTTTGAGAGGAACGAATCACCATTTCTGCTTATGGCAGGGAATGCAAAATAGAAGAACACGAGTCATCCTTATTACAAGGATTATAAGAAGAGCAACAACAAAGGGCACACCCACCATTGTTCTGGAGAGCACTGCACTGCTCACGCAACTTCCTCCTTCTTACCATGGCTCCACGCATTTATCGGCGAAGTGAAAAGGTATTAGGTACATCAAAGACAAAGTCAACATAGAAGCAAAATTCCGTTATTATTATTTTTTGTATGGCCCAGAGTGATGCGGGTACGATTCAGTTGTAGAAGCACAGCCTTCTAGGACAGTCCCGAGAAATACTGTAGCTGGAGGGACTGGTGCATCTGAAGTTTTGCAGCTTGATCTGTCACTGATGCCTTAGTCACAGAACTGAAAAGCAAAGTCCGCAGTGATTGTTGCTACTGTCTCTCGTGACAAATGAAAAGCTGGGTCATCCAGTTTGATTATGTGACTGTCCCTTTTTTTTTTTTTTTGTACAAGGTGGTGATATCAAAATAGGAATGCTTGACCACAAAGAGGTGTAAGGGCACTGGCAGAGAAATGCGATTGGAATTAGGTTGGACTGTTGACTGTGATACAAGTCTCAAAACTCAGTTTTCAGTCCCCCAGAGTCCATTAAGCTCGAGGAGATTCCATCACGTGAATACTTTGTGTTTCAGCATAAACAGATGTCAATTTATTAGTTTACAAAGAGAAATAACATTACAAGTTGACTGCACGAGTTAACTAGCAGGACAGTCTAAGGATGCATCTACCTTCATAGGGAAGAAATTCCTTTGAGAGATTAGACAGGGCAAATCCACAGAGAGGCCACGTCATTCTTACTCTGAAGGGGGTCATTCGCCATTATTCTTTTATCTGTATTTCTATTCTTTATCTCTGACCACTTTACTTTTCTTGACATAAGTCATACTAGACTTATTACTGTCAAACACACTATGGTCAATAATCCTTCTTTTTCTCATCTCTTCTCATTTTTCTTTACTTTCCCTTGCTTTGCCTTTGCTTTTAGCTCAAAGTACATTTGGTATTTAAAATACTCTTACAAATATTTAATTATGGTTTCCAGTTAGTATTACAGTGTGTTCATCTCAGAGAAAAGTGGCTTATTGTCAGGCAGTTTTGGGAAATGCTCTACGTCATACACCACCATTATTGATTCATAATGCACTTTAGCATGTAAAAAGTTCTGAGAAACTCTATGTTCTAAAAATACCTTTATCAGTTAATGTCGGGTCACCCATATTCTTATCCTGGGAAATCTTTCATCTTGTAACAACTCTTACCATCTTATGAAAAACACAAATCTACCCAGCGTCCTGAGAATGATCTTGTGAAATTTTGATGGAGCACTTGTACAGGGAGTGAACTCACCATAATACGATTATTAACGAGAAACCAATAGTATGGATAAGTCCATCAAACCTCAAGTCCGTAAATGCAACTTCAGAACATTGTTAATCATCACACCTTGTTTCCTTTCTAAACACCTCTCCTCCTGCAACCTGAAGACACGATTCTCATTATTTCAAAATATGACTAATTCTTTCATCCTACTCTTGTCAAATTTGTCACCACTGCAACCTAGAGTGACTATTTAAACCATTCTCTTTACCACCAACAAAATATTTTTAAAATGATGCATGATCACATTATACAGTTGGGAAAATACAATAGCAGATACAGAAGACAACAAAAATGATCTATGCAGTGAAAGATGCTGTTACAGCCTATTGAACAATTGAGGTATGTAGTTTGCTCCCTGTTGGAATCTGAGTGCTTTTCTTAAAAGATTGTTTTTTAGGTTTTGAGGATGACACTTTGTTGGGGAAAAAAATGGAAAAGGAAAGAAGGTAAGAAGGAGAGGGGCTACAGATTCTGCTCATCTGAAAGGGGCTTTGAAATGTGGGTTGGCCCTTCATCACATACTTTAAATACCTTTTTTTCTGTTCAGAATTTTAACCCTCAAGGCTGAGGGCAGAGCTCAGCAGCTAGAATGCTCTTCTGGCAATCTCAAGGCCCGGGGTTCCTCAGCACCACATAAGCCAGGCATGGTGATACATGCCTATAATCACAGCATTTAGTAAGAGGTTGAGGCAGGAGGATTGTTGTGAGTTCAAGTCCAGCCTGGACTACGGACTGAGTTCAGGACCAGCCTGGATTATACAAAACAAACAAACAAACAAATTGAGAGTTTTTATCCTAGAATTGGTTACAAATAACTCTCAGCTTTTGCTTATTTATCCAGTATTTTTTGTTATGTTGTTACTTTATTTTGTATTTAAAATTTTCATAGTAAAGTAACATGAACAGGTGACCATGTTGGTCCACAGAGTTAAAGTGTCAGTAGTTTCAGCACAGCTTAGTCTTCCTTTCCAATTCCACTGTGGACAGGGCTCTAGCCTTCGTTGCCTATGTGTAATATTTCTAAGGAAGTCTGGTCCTGATCGCATGGTTTCATCTCTGCTGAAAATATCCACCCTGCATCCTACAAAGGGCAGGCCATCACTCATCCCTTATGAGAATCCAAGTTGAATACCACCCCTCTCCCTATATAGTGTCTTCTTTTTCTCCTATTATGTAAGTCATGACACTGTATTATAAATACCCTTTCCCTCTTCTACTGGTCTAAGAAAGTAGAGTATTGTCTTTTAGCTACTTTCTTAGCCAGTCCTTCCTAGCATGTAACTGACTTCAACTAAAGATTACAGAATAAATGAATAAAGTAATATGGGTAACTAGAAGAAAGTATGCTTGGTTGTGTCAGAAGAAAAAAAAGATTTTTTAATAAGAAACAGCAGTATTTTCAGAACTTATTAAAATAAATAGCTAAGAAAAACTTTGTTAAAAATAAAAGAGATAAGCATTTCAAACACAGCAAACAGTACCTACTATGCATTTTCTGTTTATGCTGCTGAAGGAATGTGATGAAGGATTCTTTTTGTATCTAGCACTAATAATCGAACCCAGGGCCTTTGCAGCTACACTCCAGGCCTCCACCCCCCCCACCCCCGTTTTTCATATTTGAGATTAGTTTTCACTAACTTGTCCAGGCTGAGCTTGAACCTGAGGTTTTCCTTGTTCATACTCCTGGAGTGGCGAGATTACAGGAGTCATCCACACTTGACTAGATTGTCATAGAGCAAGTGTTTTTTAACAGGCTTTTGGAGGCATGACACAATTCAGGAAAGAGAACACACACATGCACACAATAATGTGCGTGCACACACACACACACACACACACGCACGCACGCACACACAAAAGCGGTAGAAAATGTTTAATCTAAACAGGCACTCAAGAAGGGTAAGATTAAAAGAATAAAAGACTCCATAGTGATCTGGTCAAGTTTCTTTCTTATCTTCCTAAATAACCACATGTAACCTTTCAAGAAAGAAGTTGACATCAAAGGAAATTTCTTCTTGAAACAGGATGAGATAATCAAGCAAGACTGGAAACTGGCCCAAGATAAATATTTTAAGGCAATATGAAAATATGTAAGACATGTGGGGTAGAATAAAAGGGAATTGATGTGTTGCTGCTGAATTAAAGAAATGCCAGTAACTACACTAATGGAAACCTCCTGAAAGAGCTGATTCCAAAAGTAATGTGGTAAGTGACTTTTGAGCATGCTCAGAGGGCAACTGCATACTACCCTGGAAAGAGACTGAACAAAGTAACGAGTAAGTACATATATACGTACATACGTACCTGAGCATCCATTGGCTGATGAATGTGTGTTTGATCTCAATTTTAAATGGCCATCCCAGATTGTATTTGCTGAGACATAATTTGAATCAGTATCACAGTTCATCTTATATCTCTACTCAATTTTAATTCTGTTTTTTTCATACATGTGTTATTCTGAGTGTGACCATCAATAAACTTAATGTTCACAAATTTTCTTCTTAAAGTCCATCTCCAGGGACTTAGAGCCAAAGGTGGTGAAGTAATTCTTGGAAACAGAACTAAGAAGGAATTTTGGATCTGCCATTATTCCCTGGACACATGATACTGCAGACCTCTCACGGCCCTTGGCATGATATTTGCTGTAGCTCGGCAGTTGTTAGGGCTTTCTCCAATGGAATGCACTGAGACACAAGGTGCCAGCTGGCACAATATCTTATGAGTTCAGAAGGTACTAGGGAGTAGTAATTATAAAGAATGTAAAAGTAAGTAACGTTTTTAAAAAATGTTACTGCAACGTTGGACAAAACAAAGAAAAATTGAGAGGAGCTATCCTGGTTGTTTCCCCCACTATAATAAATTCAATTTAAAGCTATCTGGCATCAATGACACTATTTTTGTGTACAAATCTGTAACTGGGGGCCTAGTCCAATAGTGCATCTCAGTATTAGGTGGCTGAAATGCTAGAAGCTGGAGCCATGTGAAATCTCGCTCACTTAGAAGTCTGGCGATTGATGGTCACTGTCAACTAAAACATGGGCCTTCCAATGACTGCTTAGCTTTCTTGTACTTTGATAGCTGAGATCCTAGAGTGGACCCAAGAGAAGAAAGAAAATTATGTGGACGCTGGATTTACCTTTTATAACCTAACCTTAGAGTCATGCGACACCATTTCAGTTGCATCTTATTTTTTAGAAATGAGTCACTGAGGCTCCTTGTATGTCAAAACTTGCTGATACATTTAAAACCACCAAAGCGATTGATAACTAATTTAAGGCAAATTGTAAAAGTCATAGTGACTCATTTATTGCCTTCAAAAAGACTGTCATCTCTGTAGCTAAAGGACAGAAGAAACTAAGCAGGAGCCTCACAGCTCAAGGATTATTAAAGGATTAAGCCCAACAAATCTGCTGTGCCAAGATGAGAGGCTTATTTAGGAAGGAAGAGAAAGATAAAATTTGCATTTGGTTATCTAGTTAACGCACTCAAGAGCTTTGAATCCCTCGATCCTTCCTCTATCCTGTAGGCTCACTGCTTCCTCTAAAAGGATACCACACTTTGAAGACGAAACAGAGAAATTTTCCTTTTAGCACTAATTCAGCTGCATAAGTGCTAACCCCCAAAAGAGAGGAAAAAAATTGTACCCTGAAGAAGCACCTACTGTAGCAGCTGAGAGAGAATGTGGACAGGTTCAGAGTGCTGCATCAAAGAAGGCAGAACCTCAGGTCATGCACGGGAGAGTTTGCCTAGGTGAGTCCTCTCCTGAGACACAGAGCATAACATTGTTGGCAGATCTTATGAGACAGCACTAACATGCCAGGAAGCTGGCTCTTGAAAGCCTATGGAAAATGATGGTCCACAGGAAGTGCAGTAGAAAATGTGAGCAGTTGTGGCACGTGGTGGAGGAAACAGATAAAGGCTCAGAGAAGTAGGCCTGCTAAGGACAAGAGACAGTGTAAAAGTGTAGAACTCATACTCACTATGTACAGTTGGAGGAGCCACGGGAAACTAATCTCACCGAGCTCAAAAATGTCTCTCCTGTAGCCTAAGCTGATGGCAGGTGCCTTAGCTGCTTTCTCTTCTCTGGGACACAATCCCTGACACCCACGACTTAAGGGAAGAAAGATTTATTGTATCTCACGTATCAGAGGTTGTAGTCCCTCAGTCCCTTCATGGATGGCACACGGCAGAAGGGTCTAGCAGAGGTTAGCTGCTCATGGCGTTGCCCAAAGATGGAGCCGGGCCGGGGAGAAGCTGGGACAAGAGTATATCCTCTCAAGCCACACCCTCAGCGATCTAACCCTCTTGACCAGGCCCCACCTCCTAACACCAGATAAGATCCAGAGATAATCCACAACACCCAAACACACGAGGATCCAGATCCAAACTGTAGCTTTAGGGTGCTGCTGCAGAATTGTGTTTCTGGTAGCAACAAACACGACGGGGTGCTGAAGTAACGGAGGCCAGTCGGTGCTGCTTAACAGCCAAAAGCAAGTGAATAAAATTACTACAGTAATTGCCAAGGCTGAGTGAGAGTGAGCGACCCCGACCACAGGGAGCGATGAAGATGGCTAATCACACACAGAATCCGCTGAAACACGATAGATGGAAAGCCAGCAGGAGCGCGTTTAGGCTAACACAAAAGAATCAAAGAGAGCTACCAGGAAACAATGGCCGCTTCTTCAATAAAAGCGACAGTCCTGCTCAGTTTCTGGACCCGAGCCTGGCCAGAAAGTGTAAGTGTGGGAGCCCCGACCCCCTGGGCCATTCACCGTAATCACAGTCCGTCCTGTAAGTCACCTCAATGGCTGTGTGTGTGGGTCTTCCTTAGGCAACTGACAGAAGGGAAAACGGATTTAAGAATGAGTAACTGGTATGTGGATACCAGCCAAAAATTAAGTGCTGCTCTTCTGCAGCCCACTGCTAGCTAGCTCCGAAGGGAAATCCTCCCACCTAACAGAGGCAGTGTCAGTTTCTCTGAGTACCTAATTTGTAAATAAAGAAATAAAATAAAAATTTTTTTAAAGCAAGGATGTCTGCTGTGAACATGCACAGACTCATAGAAAGCGGTGAATGGCAGGCTTGTTGGTCGGGATTTTAACAGGGAAAACGGATAGGGAAAGGCTGGGAGGAGACAGGAGTGTGAGGACCTTGATTGATAGGATGAGGCAGAGCTCCCGGGGGCGGTTCTGTGCCGCGCCAGGCCTCAGGCGAGGGACAGACGTTCACAGAGTGTGAAGACCTGCACCAGAGGCCATTTAATCCCCTGAAAAGTGCTGACTGGCTGCCTCTTCGTGTGACTGGGACACAGGAAGCAGCTTTCCAACCTGAGGATCCCCCTGGCCCTCGTCAGGAGCCGGGCATGTTGATTGGATCCAAGAAGAGCCCCAAAGCCTGGAGTTACCTGCATTCCACTCACGTCTTCGTCCTCCAGAAAGCATCCTGCTCTACTGGATAACCACGGATCCTGCACCTCGGGTACTTTGCCCAGGGCATTTTCCAGTTTATCCAGGTCTCATCTTTTACCTCATTAATTCAAATGTGCTTTCATTTTCTTTGCGGTTTAGGAATACCTTAAGTGCTTACCTACTCACTAATCTCCCTCTTGACTTCTTTGACTTACAGACTCGTGAAAGAAAAACTCCAAACTCCACCTTTGCATTTTAGAAGCAAAACAACAGATTGTCACCTAATTTATTTTTGAGAAACCCAGATTATAAGTTGTAATTCCTTCTACTCAACTCATTTCCCCAAATAAACATGAGCTGAGATTGCTATAGGGGTGTGTGAATTTATGTCTAAATATTTCAATGTAGAAATAAATGTATGTGTGAGTTTAATTTAGGGTGTGAAAATGGACTTACACCATTTATTTGTGAATATATTTGCCCATGATAAGGAAAAGAAATTAACCAAGCGAACTAGCAAAGTGTGGAGAATTCCTTTTTCATTTGTTTAAAAATCTTAATGCAGAATCTTGCTAAATGTTGCCAAGTTTCTCAAGTTGAGCACAAACTCGCTTCTCTCCTTCCTCAGCCTCCCAGAGTGCTGGGACTAAAACATCCGATACCACACATGGCTATGTTCTTTAAATCTTCATATTCCCACAATAAAGTTTAATAGTCTTAAGTATATTTTTAAAATTCCTTACATAATTACCAAAATCCAAGATATGACTGGATTACTCTATTCCAGAACAGACTTTAAGATCATGTATTATGTGGATCAGCACATTTCTATATATGTCCACGTCTTCCTGACCACATCAGTCATAGAAGTTAAGGGACCTGGGGCCATAATTAGAAAAGTACTTAGCTAGAGCCTGACTTGTGCTATTGGCAATAGTACTGTACGAATCCATCAATGGTGGCCCTGTGCTAGTGTGCCGAGGGAAGTGCCACAGTCTCCTTATTCCCTTTGAGAATCTCAAGCCCAATATTGTGCAAGAAAGCTAAGATTGCACGGTATTTTAACCTCTGGTCTGATTTCTTAGCTGAAAGTAAATACTTGGAAAGTACTTTTTTTTCCTTGAGGGGGTAGAGTTGGGTCCAATTGCCACCCAGAAAGTGCTTGATGATAACATTACTGTATGTAGCTCTCACGAGACTCTTTTCCCAACCCTGGTCCTTTGTCCTAAAGTTGACAGCATCCAGTGACTTCTAATGTTCTTACCAGCACGCCTCCTAGATGTAGGCGGAGGACAGCCTTTCTTTCTTTCTTTGTTCTGGACGCCTTATGCCACAATCCTAGACATTCATACTACTGGAATGGGGAAGCAGTATCCAGGAAAATCCTATCACGGTAAACTGCCAAAGTACGGCCTTAATCAAGTTGAAATGTTGAATATGTAGGACTTTAATCGTCACCCTGGAATAGGATAGGAGCAATACAGACATATGGAAAGCAACCAAAAGAAATCATAATTTTAAAATTATAATTTAAAAATGCAGGTGCAGTACACATAAAAATTATTCAAGTGTTTTTCCAGAAAACATGCCTAAGGGCCTTAAAGACAAAAAGCCTGTAAGCTGGGCTCTGGACCTGGGCTTTTCACCTGAAAATTGTGCTCCCCAATTCCAAACCCATCCTCTGGAGGTGCACTATTAAAAGCACAGTGCCTCTCAGCTTCAAACACATGTAAGTGGTTTGTATTTTCACATAGCCTACCAAACAGACAGACCACACACACTAGAATACCAATCCTAGATAACTTATCTAGCCCCAAATCACCACACATACACCTAGTTCAAAGCCACATGGTCTCTCTGTTGGCCTCTCTCTCTCTTTCTCTCTCTCTCTCTCTCTCTCTCTCTCTCTCTCTCTCTCTCTCTATCTCTCTCTCTCTCATTCCCCCCCTCTGACCACCCCCTATCTCAACAATATTTCTTTGAGTGCATACTTTTAAAATTCCATCTAGTATATCTATTTTGGCCTTTTATTAACTGATGAGTCCTAAAAATTATTTTTTGAGATGGAAGTTAGTGAACTTACAACCAGTCCATATCTACTTTGAGGATCTCCTTGGATCCTGTCCAGTGACAATCCTGCAATTCCCATGGTCCAAACTGCCAAGTCTAGGTATCAATAAAAGAACTGGCTTGGGAAACATTTCAAAACAACCCACTGAAATACCTTCCTCGTTTGAGGATCTAGAGACCTCTGAGAGGTACAAGGTTCTGCTTCCCGAAAGAAGGATTACTTACTGCACGATTTACTCTCCATGAGTTATGCCTTCTTACCCTTCCTACCAGCTTATATTTTTTATTCTCTTAGAAGAGCAGGTAGCTCCTTCCCCACTAATTGCTGGCATGGCACAGGAAAAACAAATCTACAGCCCTTGGCAGGCTCAGCCAGGGCTGGCATACCTCCCAACCTAACCCCTTTTCTTCCTCCCAGAGGTCTCGTGAACTTTCCAGAGCTGACAGAATCCGAGTTACGTTTCTTCTGAATCCATGTTCCAAATCTAACTTTATTATTTAACAAGTATTGGCCTTGTCGTCTTGACAATTAAAGACAGAAAACCCTAACTATTTGTATTCACTTGCCGCATTGCTCCTCATAGGAAAGTTTAAACTGAGTATGGATTTATAAGCCTGCTCCCAAAGAGCAAATATGCTGAAATGACTTTCTGTCATAACTTTTTTCAAAAGCAAAAAAAGGGTTTGATTGTTTTTAAGGCAATTTATTTGAATCCAAGACATACTGTTACTTTAAAACTGCTCATTGTCTCGTGCTGTGTCCACGTCTACCACTCTGTCTCACTGAAAAATGAATGCCGCTGGGTCTGGAGGAACAGCTCAGCGGTTAAAGTGCTTGCTTAGCAAGCGCTAAGTCAATTGCTAAGTACCTGAGTTCGATTCCCCAGCACCACATAAATTGGGCATGGTGACACATGCCTGGAATTGCAGCAGTCAGGGAGGCTGAGGCTGGAGGATCGCCCTGAGTCCAAGGCCAGCCTGGGCTCCATAGTGAGTTCAGAACCAGCCTGTCTCAAAAAAAAAAAAAAAAAAAGTTGATGAAAAATGAATGCTGCATTTCCGAAGTCCAGAGCACTTTGGGTTAAAAACAGCCAGTGCTCATGTATTTTGTCCCTTGTTATGTTCTACCCTTCTCCAACGCCACCTCTATACCTCATTATTTACAAGGGAAAACTGTATAATTAGACAAACGTGGCTTGCGCATAGCATAATAATAACTGACACTGAACTTTGGTTCTGGACCAGACACATAGCATTGTGGTTTGTATCTGGACGCTCCCCCCAAACCCCTCATGCACTTGTGGGTACTGTGTACCCTTGGTAAGCGGGGCCTGGCTGGAAGGGGTGGGCGCTTGGGGCTTGACCTGGAGGGGTGTGTGCTAGTCCCACTGCTCCTTCCACTCTGGTCTCTGTACTGCCATGCTGTGAGGACCTCTGTGTATGAAGCTCAGCTCTAGCCCAGGAGCCGGCTCCAGCCCTACCACATGATTTCCAGCTGCCCGTCCTTGTCCCGGGTGAGCCATCTGGGCAGAACTGAAGCGGAGTCTAAACTCAACCCTTTTCTAAAAGCAGTCCCATCGCTTCCTTAGCTGCCAGGCTTCGGGCTACCCAGTGAAAATTAAAAGAGAGTGCACAGTGCAACTCAAAGCAAAGGTGAGACAAAGCTCTCATGTAAGAAGTACCAAGTGTCCAGTATCAGTTGAGAAAAATCCCAAAACCATGGTCATGGTGTTGGTGGCCCTGAAGTTATAGCATAAGTTACATGTGAATTTTTAAATGTGCAACACTGGAAGTTTTTGGATGAAGGTCAGGCTTCTCTGTGGTGAGATATGTTTGACTTTGGATACTATTAGGGAGGAACAGCTGCAGCCCAGAGGCAAAGCTGTCCTCCTGTAGCCCCATAAGACTCAAACTCATCCTGCCATTTGTCCAAAGGCAGAAGGGTACATCCAGCCAGAAACCATCCACATTTCTGCATGAAGCAGCATTAACTAAGTGGAGAAGATTTGTAGCTGAAATTAATATGCTAGTGGTAACATTGCTGGAATCAAGAAGACCCTGGAAAAAGTGGGGAGTGTGAAAATGGAAAAACTAGAGACACTGGAGAGAGAGAAAAGGTTAAAAGAAGAGTGTTTGGGCAAGATACAGAAAGCAGAGTAAGAAATGGGGGAGGCCAGTGGTGGAGGGCAGGCCGAGGACCTGGGATTCATGCACATGGGGCTCTTGGCAACAGGCCTCTACAGTTAACACTGTGGCTGTGCTACAGAAAAGACGAGAAACTACACTAGAACTCAAGACCATGGCCTTTCTACCTGGACCTACTAACTACTCATCCCTTACTCAACCTCCTCAATAAGTAACTGCTAAACTCTCATGAACTTAGGAAAAGAGGCACGTAAGAAACTGTTGCCAACCATATTCGTCCACGAGCACATCTGTAAATACATCTAAAATGGTAGGGGCCACCACACAGCCCACAGCTAGTCATTCTCTCCAGTGCCACCAACCTCTACGCATGTCTGATTAACAGTGCACTTTTTAAAGTCATGAACTTCATGGCACACTTCAAAGGGTGAATGAACTTACATATATATTTAAAAATAACAACAAAAAAGCAACCAAGCAGTCTGTGAGCAACTTTAGAAGTTGAGGCTAGCTCACAATATTGTATTCTGTGTTGTTATCTTCACGAATTCTTTTCCTCTCCCGCTTGTTCAACTACTTTTCTAAATGTAATTATCTTGTAGCTCTTTGTAACTGAATAATTTAGATTATCTTTCAGCAGTGTCTTGGTGAGTTTTAAAAGTTTAAATATATAGAGCACACTGTAGGCATTTTATGGACTTGTTTTCGTTCAATATTATGGTTTTTAGGGCAATGAATGATGTATAGCTTAAGTTCACCATTTTCACTAAAACATAACATCCTGTTAAATCGATAATAAGTGTTTGTTTCTCCTACTGTTGGTGAATATTTGGATATTTCCAATTTACTATTACATTGTCACCATGAACTTGGTAAGTCTTGTTCCCACAGGCAAGGAGTTTCTTGTTTTAGAGCTTCATTAATACATACTTGCTGAACTCCACTAGACACCGCTAAACTATTTTCAAAAGGCAGAAAAGTACATCCAGCCAAAAACCATCCACATTTCTGCATGGAGCAACATGTCTGTTAACACTAGAACCCAGAAGCATATAAAATATTATTTGCACATATGTACAAATGTTTTTGTCAGGCTTTAATTTTTGTCAATTCAGTAAATATAAAATTACACCCAAATGTTTTTATCTCCGTTTTTTGATTGTATGTGACATTAAGAATCTTTATAGTTATAGGCATTTTATGTTTCTGTGAAATTTTCTACCCCTGTTTGTTCACTGGCCTGTTTCTTATTGATTCATAAGCACTTATTATGCATTTCAAATAACGGCTGTTGATAATATCTGAAGTAAATGAGTGGCTTGTTTTGAGGTCTCTCCTTCATACCGCTGACTATATAGCAATTCTTATGTTAAATGAAGTTGAATTTATCATTCTTTTTATGTTGTGTTTTTTAAAAGAACTTCTTCCTCAAAGTTAGAAGATGTTCTTCTATATTGTCTTCTAATCATTTTAGAGTTTTATTTCTTGTGTTTAAGTGTGAAATATACTGGGGTTGGTTTCTTTATTGGGTAATAATCCAATTCCATTTTCTTCATAGAGAAAACCAATTGTTCCAGCACAAAATTACTTAATAGCCCATTGTAGTCGTAAATGCTAGAAATCCACAAAAATGTGCTTTTGTCTTCATCCTGTGCGCATGAATGCCTAAGTCAATGAACTTTCCCAGGTTTTCTTGAAGCTTGAGTTGGTCATTGGACTATATTATAGCCACTTGGACGTGAGCAGAAGGAGTAAGTGCCACCTCCAAGCTTGAGCTGTAAGACCATGGTGTCACCTGTCATTTCTCTATCTTCCCATTGAAATTGGATTGAGAACCAGGTCTGGCCTGGCATGTGACAATGGTGCTCAACTGATGGTGGGGGCAGTAATTTCAGAAGAACTTGAATTCCGTGCATGAAAAGCAGAAATTGGAAGGACCATATTATATTGAGACTACTAATTAAAAGAGAAATACATTTTTTTTTTAAATTTAAGCTGTTGTACTTTGTAAGTTCTGATGCCTAGCCTTGCTGTAACAGGGACTGCTACCAGAAGTAGGGGCATATTTTACGGGATAAGTGACAAATGTTAAGATTGCATTCTTAAAAAATAATGACCTTATGATGTAGCAGCAAAATATTTCATCAAATTATAACCTGATTAGATGAAAAGACAATCAAATGCTAAAAGGATATAATTTTAGAATAGAAATTAGACAAGTTAAGAATGCTAATGTGTATTTTGTAGCTACTTACTGTCTTTAGCAGCAATAGATAATAAGAAATCTATAAGGTCTGGAAATAATAGTGTTTTTGTTTTTGTTTTTGTTTTTTGAGACAGAACTTGCCCTGGAGTCCAGGCTGGCTCTGGGATCACTGTGTAGCCTAGACTGGCCTCAATCACATGGAAATCCTCCTACCTCCGTGACTTGAGGGATGGAATTACAAGCATGTGCCACCATGCCCAGCGTATGTGGTACTTGGAAATTGACCCCAGGGCCTTGTAATCCATCTGTTCTGTTATTCCTCCAGCCCATGAATCAGAGAGTTTTTAAGCAACGATCAATGAAGTAAGGAGTTCCCAGAAGCATAGCACCTCAGTAGTTAGAGCAAGCATCTAGAAAAACTAATATTTAGAATCTTTTTACATGTCTGTTGTTTAAATACCAGACTTAAGCAATTGGATTCCAATTCCTATCTACTGTCAGAAATAGTCTCAAGATTTTTGCCATTAAAGAAAAGGAACAAGTTAATGGGGAGGGAAAGAGTGTAGGAGGGCCAAAAGGGAGAGGGGAAAGGTTTGCAATTTTGGTATGATACATATGTGCACAAAATACTCAAGTTCAATATAAACATTATATATCACATATAAACATATTAATAAAATGAAGGAAATAAAAATTAAAAAGGAGCAAGATATAGATCATTCAAGAAATCAAAAAATAAACAGATAAAGAGCCATGACCTGAAAAGAATTAACACATCATGATGCTGAATAGAAGCAAACAGTTGGGGTGTTTTCAAGGAAAAAAATGCTATGAGAGCAACTCTAAACCACACCCACAAATGCCCACGATTGTACACACCGTCCAGAGAGAGGGGGAAATCTTCAACTGGCCATCTGAGGTACGGATTAGAGAATAATAGGCAAAGAAAGACCTCTCGGGTAGCAAAGCCAGGGGTCAGGGAACCAGAGAATGAGAGGATTGCTCCCCAAGAACAAGCGTTAACTGAACGAGACAGCGCCGGGGCCAGGATCAGAGCCCCTGGGATTTCTGCCTCCTGGGTTTGATGGCTGCTCTGGACTGAGGAACGCCGCGCTTTCTCACTTTGGAGTCTCCACGTGGTTACGTTCTCTGCGTCCACCTTTCCTGCTGTGTGCACACTTGTGATGGGTGGAAAGCAAAAGCCTTCGCATTTCTAGATCATTGGACCAAGGGGAAGTCACATCTGGACCATATGGAATGGATAAACGATGATGTAAGAATCATAAACAGAAGTGGACAATTTAATTCAACAGCACTGGAGTTGCTTCCTTGTGTGGAAAGTGCACATGTCCAATAAAGGACAGAGTGTCTGGGGGGGAGGAAAGTGCCTATTCTGCCTTTGTATTCCTCAAATAAGTTTGGGGAATTTTAAACTACATACACTTCTGAAATATTCTGGCATATTCATCACCTTGCGTGTTTCTTGGAGGTAGTTTTCCACTCTGTTATGCTGTGCAGCGTCTGTTGCACCTGTGCTGGACTGACTCCTGATCTAAGGAGGCACAGCAGCCAAGGCACGGAGAATTGGTGGTGACAGTCATAGTAAAGGAAGTTGGCAGAACAGAAGAGACAGACATACTCACAATGGTAGTAGCTACTGGCTGCTAGCTAATTTTCAGGGTTGGCAGATTGTACAAGAAGTATAAGACCGTGCCGATCTCAGAGGTGAGATTTGGGGACTTTTTGTGTCACTGAACAGTCTTCAAGCATCATTCTCCAATCCTGTTCCTATCCTGTGAACTACCTAGCATGCATTTTGCAAATTTTATTTGTACTTGAATCAATCCGAGAAAATCTCTTTGTTTTTAGTAAAACACTCTAATTAATGGTCAATATAAACCATTTTTTAAGCACCGTTTTCCTGCTTGGTATGTCCTGTTTTATCCTATGTGAAAACTCAAACAAAATCAGTGACGGAGAAATAAGTAAGTAGGAAAGTGACCAGTGACGTTGACATCCTCCTTTTTCCACCCCCACTGTGGACAGAAGCTCTGGGAAGCTCTTTCTTTCTGGCCCATTTAATCGCTTTCCTGTCCCATTCCCTTTCCAGGTCCATGTTCAATCAGGTCCCTCTCTGGCCCCACATTGAAAGACTTGCTGGGATCCACAGGTCCTCACTGCAATTCGTGCATTTCTCCCTGCTTCCCAGGGATGCTCAGGCTTCCTTCCAAGCATCACCATCAAGTGCTCATCAGTACCCATCAGTCAACAAAGCACCACGTGACTTCCATGGCACTAACACTGGCAAATTGGAGAGCAGCTAGTGGAAATATTCGAGATGACAGATTGATGGCAGCTTGGCAAATAGATTCAGAAATTCCATCTCAGGCATATTGCTCAAGAGATGATATTTTTAAAGCATTTCAGCACAGCTTTATTTCAATTCTAGCCTTATTAAAAAAACAGGCAGACAGACTATAGCATGGAATGGAAGGATTTGTCATGAAACATCTTTTATGATCAATTCAATGAATGCGACAAATACACTCAAAGCTGTGGCATTTTTGAGATGAATCGAATCACGTTAGTTCATGATTTAAACAAACTGTCAGCATGGCTTGAGTTAATCAATTTTACTATTGGGAATATTGCTTAATACAATCAATTGCCTATTGAACAAACACTGATAAGTATTGGAAGAGCCTACCAACTGGATGCTATGGTAGCACATGGGACAGCATGAAGTCCTCCCAGGAAAAGTCACAATAATGATAGAGAGGAAGGGGAGGCATGTTTGGTATGGTTTCCCCATCATCTTTTCAAAGATGGGAGAATCAGGGCTATACCTCTGTGTATTTCTACAGGTATGAATGTGATTGAAAACTACATTGAATGCTTAGATTTTAATAACATAATATATGAAAAGACATGTTGCCATTACCTCTCTTTAACTTTCACTTTGAACACTCGCATCTCAGTGTTGTTGCCATTTTGAAGCAGTTCTGGAAATCCTGCTTGGTATCTTTATTTGGTTCTTCTATATCCAGAATTAACTGAAAGAGTTTACCTTTCACGATCATCTTGACTTTGTGGAAGGGCTGGAAGTTGCACGTTGCCAGATCCAGTGAATAAATTGATGAAAACACTCTGTAATATTGCCACAAGCCCATTCCTTCCAGGTGGCACGACGAAGAAGCATTCACCATGGATAGGTTCCATCACACCTTATAAGGATATTCACAAAGGAGAACTTCCATAACAGTCAGAATGTGGAAAGAGTGAGAAGCGTACTTAAAGTGAGAAGGAGTATTTTGAGGGAGTAATGGCAGTGTGTTTCATGTTGTAATATATGTTACTGGTTTTGTGAATAGGAAACTGACCAAATTCTCCCAAAATGCATTTCATAAACCATGACTGAGCACACAAATGTCTGTGTGAGTTGGTTGAATAATGGTTGGTTAAATAATGTTCCCTTTAGACTGATCTTCTGCCTCCCCAGTAGCCACAGATAAATCCTGTAGAATTCATGACAAGTTCCACCATTCCATCCCTCTTCTAAAATAATGGGATAAATTAGGCCAAAGAGTGACGGTAAGGTCATGAAGATAGCAGATTTGTAAGTGGTGTCATGGAACATTAAGATAGATCATAGGTAGCTCACCAGGGAATTGGATCAGAAATAAGTGTTCTAGAACATGAGCTAGTTAGAATCTGACTAAGCTGGAGAAAGAAAAGATCCCGAATTCTCTAAAGTCAGGAAGGAATTTCTAAAACACAGCCTTCTTTAAACATATTTTCTCCTTTGAAATGTTTTTCTTTAAGAGGAAACACAATATAACAAAGTATGCATCCCTATGTATCTACTCAGCAAAAGGCTACAAAGGCTGCAGGTCAATGGGGGATGACTAGGTTTTGGTCGGTGGATATGCTTAGTCACTTTGAGGTTGTGCCATTAAAACTATGAGCATTTTCCTTCCCTCAGTTTTGTTTTTCCCATCTTCCAACCGCTGGATACATTACTGACTCTTGTGTGTGGGTTCACCTGTCCTAGGGCAGGTCCATGCTGTGGCAGACACTGAGTATTCTTGACAATTGTCTGTACCCCCTTTCCTCGGTCAGTTTTAGGGGCCCACAGTGAAGACATGCAAATTCAACCATGATAGGTTTCCAGCCAGTTCTGAGCCACCACAGTGGTTTGATAGGTCCCACCCCATTGAGGTCTGCAGCATACCAAGCCATAAAGGATCTTTTCTTGATCTTTAGGTCTTCAGTTCCTTGCAGAGTCCCTGAACTCTGGCTCATCTCCGACCTGTACCGCACTGCTAGGGAAGCTGGGGAATGAAATGCAGTCATTCCTTAAATCCTTGATGAGTTGATTCCACGATTCCCTGTGGACTTTTGAGAAAGCCCAAGCTTCCTATATAAAATGGCATACATAGCATTTTCATATATCCTACACGTATGCATTCCTACATACTCCAGAAAATTCTAATTTGTACCTAGTGCCTAGTACAATACTATATACATCATCGTTAAAATGCATGGCGTAGAGAATAATAACAAGGAAGAAAGCTGCATACGTTCACTAAAGACACTTTTTTCAAATATTTTTGATCTATAATTGGTTGAATATGCAGATGTAAAGCCTAGAGAGCCGTAGAGTCAGCTGGCGTCCACGTGGCCTTAGAAGCATAAAGTGGGAGATTTGTAAGACATGAAGTGTTCAGATGTTCTAGATAGTGAAGAAAGAATGATGAATACACCCTACAGAGATAGAACACGTAATCCTCTAGTGCCTGGACTAAGTGCATCTAGCGGGCACGTAAATGAAGAAGTGGAAACGTGAGTAACAAATAAACAATGAGCTTTGGGCTTAATTTCTTATTGGTACTAACTAGTCCCCAAGGGCTGACTGAACCCATGCCATGTGGCTGAAGCTCCACTAACTGAAATTCCTTTTCCTAGCCCAGTCCCTTTTCCTCCATCACTGTTCCTAGTTAAGGGTCTGTTCTTAGCTAGCCCTCTTACACAACAGCGCTGCGCCCTGCATTTCTCATGGGGAAGCTCCACCTGACCCGCCAGCTCACCACCCTGGTGGGCTCCTGCTCCCCAGCTGAGTCTCCGGGAGGCAGAGCCTGCGGCTTCCGCTGCTGCTTGATCCTTCTCTGCTTGTCTATTCTACCTAAGTCCTGTGTATCTTGAACTCAGCCTGTTGTAATTCTGGAAGCAGCGGAGTACGCTAATATGTGGCTCCTAGGGGCTTATGGCAAATAATTATATTAACACTGTGTGAAGTTTGAGTCATATCAGAATCACACATTTGCTGACGAAGAAATTTAAATTCAGTAGTTCCATGGCAGAAGTGGGGAGTCTGCATTTTAATGATTCCACAGGTAAGCTCTCTGACGCAGTCTTTGAGTGAAGAATCTAAATCAGTTCTGTAATTGTCCAAATTTGGTTGCTAGTAATTACCAGAGCAAAGACAATGATGTAGGCTGACAAGTCAGGGACCAAAGATTCAATTCAGCTGACCATTGACCTTAAGGATAATCATTAAAAGGAGCCAATAGCCATTGTCTGTGAACTAAATGGAACAGATATCTCCAAGGTCGATTCCAACCTGGAATTTCTCAGATGCGTGATGAAATGCAGAGCTTTTCAAAAGCTTCAGGATTCTAGGTGAAACAAGGAAGTAGGCAGCGGTGAGGTTAGGCAGACATGAGTGGGAATTCTGCAATAGTCATTTATTAGCTATGGGACCCCAGGCAAATTGTAAATTTTGAAATGCAAGATCCACATCTGTAAAACAGGAGCCATATGGGCTCCCTCTGATATTTATAATAAAAGTCAAGGTTGAAGAAATAAATATAAGGATAAAATTGTATTTACTCCTTGAGGTTAAGGTGAGGATTAAATGCATTAAGACATGTAAGGTAAAATTATGCATGTATGAAAAATGTTTATTATCTTGCTATTAAAATATTCTACACCACATCTGCCACACTTCAGACACCCACAGATGTCATTTCTTTTTTTTTCTTTTTTTTTTTTGGCCTACCTTCTGGATATTTTTATCGAACCAAAGAACTTTAAGCAGAAAGGTCCTAAACCCAGTGAAGGTTATTAAATAGGTTTTAACTGCCCAAGTGATTTCAACTCTTCTTTTATCTTTTCCAGTTTATTTAAATGACTTATTTCTTCTCCCTGCTGAAAATCCTGTGAAGGGAGGCAGTGAAGCTCACACCACACTTGGTGCAGAAAGCTTGCTCATTGAGTACTGTTCAACTGCTGCTAGGTAAGGTAGGAGCTCTCTGCCATGGTGTAGCACAATAATCAGGCTGCCTGCGGGAAACAGCAGCCTTGAAGGAACAGTGAGTATGAGATATAGTCTTAATTAGTACCAGTTGCTGCCAAATTAAGAGTGAAACCTCAAAAACATTTATCTAAGCACAAACAAAACAAGGTACATCTTGACAGTGGTGCTGGTAATTAATCCGTGGAGAGTTACAGGTGGTCGATGACTCATTGGCTTGAGCAGACACGATTACCTCCACGAATGAGCTATGCTGGACCTCCGAGGACATGAATGGATTCTCACAGTTATTTTCTGAAAGGAGGTTACACACTCCTCCAGCAAAAATGAGACTATACCTGAATGCAATTGACACATATAAAACATAACATCCGTGATGGAGGTCCACCCGTGCAATACCCTCATTTTAAACATAATGAAACTGAAGTCCAGAGAGGTTGACTGTCGTGTGCCAATGAATTGCAAGTCTAAACCATTTATCTTCAAGAAGGTTGATAATTGAAACTATAGAAGTGGCTTTCACTGAGACATCTGCAACTGGAATATTTAATGACAAACTTCTGCATGCATTTACAAACATTTGTTATGTGTGACCAAATATATTGGAATACTGGAAGTGCAGTGAACAAAATTCTGGAAAATATATGACCCACAAAGTCTGGAGCTTGTTACCAAATCATTTCATATCTATTGACAGATATGGATAGCTGAGTGGTTAAGAGAATGAATTCTGCATTCAGAATCTCAGCATCCAATTAGTGAGTCCGCTTCTCACCAGCAACACTACTTGGAAAAGGTGACTTTTGCTTTCTGTGCCTCAATGTCTTCATATGTGTAATAGGAAAATCAGCATTGGTACCCACCACCTACCTATCGTCACAAGCAGCAATAAATTAATTGACACCAAGCGTTTAGTGTGTGTCTAGACACAATAAGCATTATATACTGTGAACACTTTTGTACTTCAAACGAAATGATTCCAGTTCTCAACTTTAAAGCACTCAACTGCTACAGACAGTGGCAGAAGCTTCAGGGAGTAGGCAGAGCACAATGACAGGTCTTTCCATAGACAGTCCATAGTCTAGAAATAATTGTAGTTCTGCAGCGATCACTTACATTTATAAATTTATTCTTTCTTTTGAAAATATTCATTTCTAAGTCAATCCTACTTCAAGCTGTTACTGATAATAACTCAAATCACCTGTAGGGTCACAGGACAGGGTTTCACTGTAATGTGAATGAGTCTCAAGTGAGTCTGAGGAAGTCTTCCTAAGGGCCCCACTATTTGTAGACTTCTTTTCCCTGGGGTAGCTCTTGCCCTCACCTAGTGCTCTGAATGTCTGTGTTCCTCTTTCTACAGTTCATGCCTATTTTGAGAAATTTTTTCCCCTAAGAGAATTTCAAGCACATTAAGTAGCTTCAAGATTACTTCCTTGATAATGACCAAAATATGTAGTCATGTCAAGGCCTTTACCAACTCTCACAAGACTGTGGGACCCCACTCACCTACACTGCTTTCCACAACATAGAACTCAAATAAGGAGACTGTTATACCATAAACCAGTCCAACAGTCCAACAAAATTCTGAATGTTTTTGCTATGATGATTACTTTGATGATGTTTTGAAATACCATGTAGAAAGTTTTTAGATATAAGTTTTCTTATTTTAAGTATATATTGATTCATATTTTATGGAAAGCCTTTGGTCACTTTTCTACTCAAGGATCTAAAACTCCTGACCATTTACAAGACCAGCAATGAATTTTTCCCTTCTTGTGAGAGACAGAAAAGATTTGTGAGTAGAAACTGTTGACTTCTGTTCTCATATAAATCATGCAACAAATTTTTCTGAATGATAAATTTCCATTATTCCAATAAGTGAATTATATTGCACTTGCAGCATTCTTGGAAGAAATTCATGTACATAATTGTACTTGATGTTTAAAATTATGTTTTTTTCAAACTTCAAAGAAAAATCCATATTGCTCATATCTTAAAGGAGATGAAAAATTCTTTGGAATTCGCCACTTGTAATCATTTAACCTACCTACACTCTAATCTAACTTGTTCTGAGAAGAGTTACCAAATGTGCCCAAATATTCACTTCACCTGGAAACAAATATTGTTTTAAGTCAGAGAATTTATGTACACATACTAAAAACTTGAAAGTACATTTCTCTTTGGACATTTTAAACAAAATAAGAAATCTCACCAACAAAGCACTGAAAATAAAAGTGGTAAGATCATATCATAATAGGTGAAAGGCTGTATACAAATATCTCAAGTAAGTAAAAAATAAATGAATGTGAACAGTATCTCTTGCCTGGTGACTGCCTCTTTCAGCATTCAGAATCTTCTCTTTGATCTTCTTAATTAACTAATTTATTTATTTATTTATATAGTCACAATGGGGCCTAGCCAACAGGAGGCCCCCCTCCAACTTGGGCAAGTGCCTGATCAGCTGTGAGTCACTGGCACCTTGGCAGGTACTCACGTTGCTTTTTGCTAGAAGATTAATGTTAAGATGGATGATAAAGCGGGGAAGCAACGGTGAGGTCAGGCAAAGAAGGAAGAAAAAGAGGGTGGGAAGAGAGGAGGGGTGGAGGGAAAGGGAAGAAGAAAGAAGGCATGGAAGAAAAAGAGAGAAAAGAAGGAAGGAGAGGAAAACTGCAGAGAAAGAGGCAAGTTTATTGAGAATAAAATGATGTGCTTGAGGCTTTCACCATACAAGTTCTTTATAAAGTCTCCAAAAGGAATGCATTTTTATCCTCCATTTCACAGCAGGGGCACCAGAGGTCAAAATTTAACTAATTCTCCCTGGCCTGCTCTGTGAAATTCCTTTCCTCATCTCTGCCGCAGTGAAGTATTTCCTGACTGCTTTCAGGTGATTTTGCTCATTTCTCCCTCCTCTACGCAC